>VOQK01020276.1:33653-45331 GCA_015052645.1 Benitochromis conjunctus
TGCCTTTTCTCCCCCCCCCCCCCACCACACACACACACACACACACACGCACGCACACACACACATACATCCAAGGTCGAAATAAGAAATGCGTGACAGGGATCGCATTTTTTTATGTCACGAGCCCACTGATTGATCGCATCGATGAATTTAGCAGCCCTATTGATTAGGGCTTAATCTATAGGTTAATGTCTCTCAGCGCTCCAATTATTCTCTCTCTCTCGCTCTGCTTCTCTCGCGAGCAGCAGCGTTTTGGCTCGGAGCCACGCTCGCCCTGCCGCGCCAGGCTGTAATTATCCCCGGTGAGGCCGCGCTAACACAGCGTGGCGCGCCTGTGGGGAACCGGTTAGCCCTACAACACCGGGGTGGGGGGAGGGAGCGGTGCGCGGATGTGCGTGCCAGAGCGTGTGCGCGCGCTCGTGATCGTGCGCTGGTGTGGCACAGAGGGAGAGAGAGAGAGAGAGAGCGGCTTCTGTGTTGATATTTCGGTAGCCTGTATCAGAGCGCATTTCGAGTCCTCGCACGAACCGCGGAGCTTTGAATTGCAGATTAGACAAAAGTGATTTAAAGCAACTGATGGCGGGGCCTTACACTCAGGAAGGAGAAGGAAAGAAAAAAAAAGTCACGATTAGTTATTAGAAATGCAAACGAGCCGCCCGCCCCCCCTCCGGTGTCCACGCTTTAGTGCAGTTATGGTTTTTAAGGTGAACTCGAACAAAGCAAAACATCAGTGAGTGTGGACTGTCGTGAACGGCGTGCTGCAAGCGAGCATAGATCTATTGATTGCACACGTGCACATGTCCGGGCTTGTGCGTGCTAGCGAGTGTTCAGGCAAGTTTCTGTGTGTGAGTTGCAGTAAGCGATCCATAACGATCTGCAGGTGGATTGTGCTGATTAGTACCGGCTGCTGTGGACTGAGCTGCGTGCAAAGAGCTTCCTGCAATCTGAGCCCGCCTGCCTAACTGGAGTGTGTGTGTGTGCGTGTGTGTTGACAGTGAGCCCCCCTTTAAAAAAAAATGTGTGTCGGCGCTGTGTGGTTTTATGTCTCAGTTTTTAGGCATCTGACAAAACGTGCGCCGTGGGTGCACATGTGAACTCACCATGCGAACTGCGTGTTTTGCCAGGCCGCTGCTGCTTCAGTGTCTGATTGCAACAGCAGATGGCTGGATCGCTGGGACCCCCCAGAGTGCAGCACTTTCCACACCAGGATGCATCTGTGTCTGCGCGTGCGTGTGTGTGATCACGACGTTTTGGTTCTTTTAACAAGACGCACACGCTACATGCGTGCTTCTATGACATGACATAAAATGGCAGTGAGAGGAAGGCATCACGGTTTCAAGCGGGATGTTTTTTGTCACTCTCATCCACTGCGAGGGGTTTCAAAGGCACATGCTGTTCTCGGGGCTGGCTTTTCAAACCGCAAAGTTCACACACAGCCATAAAAGTGAAGCCATTATAAAAAGAAAAAGGGGGGGGGGAAGGGCTGGACTCGCTCGCCCCAGACCTGTTTATGTGTCTCCCTCAGACTCTCTGTCAACGAAGGTGTTTTTCTGGAGCTGCAGCTGTGTGTTTTTGTGTCCAGCGCCAGAAATCTGGTTTGCCCTGCGGTTTCTCCCAGCAATATTCATCCTAATCCAGTTTCCCAGTGAGTGATGGAGAGAGCCACTTGCCATCAGCGCCCCTCGAGTCAGAGCTGGAGGGGGAGAGAATGAGAGAGGAGCGCGTGTGCAGTGATGTCTGTCTTTCCAAAATGCCCTCTGACTTCCTTTTTCCTGACTGTAGGCTCTGTGACGTGAGCATTGTAGGTTTTCCGTATTTGTAAACGATCTTCCTGAAAGCCGTCTTGGTGACTTTGTATTAAATGGAGGCTCATAATAAAGCACACCGTTGGGACAGTTGGACAGTTCTGAAAAGTAGCCCGTCGAATCCGTTTATAAGCCAGTATTTACACTAACAGCACAAACAGCCCGTGCTTTGCTACGAGATCCCAGGGTTGCCAGGTTGGATCCTACCTGCAAAAATCTGGGCAGCAGAAGTGAATGGGACATATGGTGCAATGTGGCTGAACGTGTAGAGCATGACACTCACTTTGCCAAGGCTAAAGATGGTGTTATATGTAGTGGGGGGGAAATAAACGTTGGCATATTTCTTTAGACTGGAAAGAAACATTTTAGCAGAACCAAAATCTGGCTACAGAGCGACGGGGGCAGTTTGCCACATGCCAGCTGCCGCTTGTAACTACATAAATAATACATCTTAACCAGGACAATCCAGAATGCATAGTTTAGAGTCTCAGCTTGCTGTGTTTGTTGGAATAAAAAGATTATTGTGCGTCCTGGGTCCTTTTTTTTCAAAATGTTATTGCTATTCCGTTACCTCCCTTAGATCCACAGGAAAAGTGGAGGAGAAAACAAAACACCACCAGCAGTGGCTGAACGTTAAAGTTTATCTTACAAGTCTCATTCAGCCAAGTTCATTATCTTCTTCTTTTTTTCTTAAGAAAAACTCAAATATTGTCTAATTCTTCTATTCTTGTTTAATGTAATCCGTTCATTGTCATGCTCCTAAAACCAACATGAAAAGTGTATTGGGTAGTGTGTGTGGTGTGTGTTATGTGTTGCACACTGTCCCATCTGTCAGCAGCTCCTGTTCAGCCTCTCCCAAAGTAAGGTATTTGAACGACAAGCTACAGCCTCGCCGGCTGGCAAAATAGGAGTGGGCAACAGTTCTTGGGAAACCGTGCTCTGTGTCAGTGAAGCTTTCTGTCATTGTTAACCTTCAAGGTCAAAGGTGCCAAGCATATGGCCCGTGGGCTCAGAAGTGGTCCGCTAAAAGGTCCAAATCTGTCCGAAGTGTGAAGATTTCAAATGAAGGGCAGAGGAGGATATCGGGACTTCTCAGTGCATTTTTCTTTTTCCTGCACAAGGAAGTGTTGTGTTGCAATCCAAACAAGAGGTCTGAATCATTTTCATTTTTCAAACTTTCCTGCTTACAAAGATAATAACCACGGCCTACCATAGCAGTGGTTACGCCATGGGGCCGTACCCACGTGTTTCACTGGGTCACGACAGTAGTGTTTCATTGTAATGAGAGCAAAGAGCCCATCGCACTTCTGTTTCTTAACACATTTAAGGCTCTTTGTGATGTGATTAGTTAACTGGTGGTTTGTTAGATGTGAGTTTTCAGAATCTGCTTACTTAGTACAGCAAGAGATTTAAAAGTAGAAGTAGAATGGGAGGCAGAGCCTTCAGCTTCCAGGCCCCTCTTCTGTGGAACCAGCTCCCATTTGGGTTTAGGAGACAGACACACTCTCTACTTCTAAGATTAGGTTTAAAACTTTCCTTTTTGATAAAGCTTATAGTTAAGGCTGGATCAGGTGACCCTGAATCCTCCCTTAGTTACACTACAGTAGGTCTAAGCTGCTGGGGGCTTCCCATGATGCACTGAAAATTTCTTCTTCATCCACCTCTTCACTATGTGTTTATACACCACTTTCTGTGTTCATTAGTAGTCATTAATGTTCCACAGTGCGTCTTTGTCCTGTCTCATTCCCATCACACCAAAGCAGCTGCAGTGGTTGGCTGCCCCTCAGTGAGCCTGGTTCTGCTGGAGGTTTCTTCCTGTTAAAAGGGTTTTTTTCCTTCCCACTGTCACCAAGTCCTTGCTCATAGGGGATTATCTGATTGTTGAGGTTTTCTCTGTATTATTGTATACTCTTTACCTTACAATGTGACGTGGCTTGAGACGCCTGCGCTCCTGATTTGGCGTTATGCAAACAAAATAAAATTGTGTAATGTGAATAGAGCCCCTTTTACTGCCCACTCTAAATGAAATTTTAGTTCATATTCTACATGTGACCTGTGATCTTAAATGATTGTGACATCCCGGTTCTACGTGATGCCACAACTTAAATGTCAGGGTATGTCTTCATTTTGCAGTCACAGCAGTAGTGATTTGATTGGAGTCTTGTTGCAGCAGCTTTAGCGTTATGTCAACAGTGCATGACTCAGTCCCGTGCTACCTTATCTGATAAAAGCTGAGTCAGATTTAGATTTCTTTGTCAGACTTTTTTCAGCTTCTTTATGAATGTTTTTCCTGTCTCTCTCCCCTCACCCTCAACTGCTCATTGCAGACAGTTTTCCCCTCCCTGAGCCTGGTTCTGACAGAGATTTCTTCCTGTTAAAAGGGAGTTTTTCCTTCTCGCTGTTGCCAAGTGCTTGCTCACAGAGTATCGTCTGATTATTTGGCACTTTCTCTTTTCTTTGAAGGTCTTTATCTTACAAATATAAACCACCTTGAGACGACTGTTGTTATGATTTGGTCCTGTATAAATCAAACTAAATTTAATTGATTATACTTTTTCAGGTTCTGCCGGGCAACACTGGTGCGTCAGTGGACAAGCATCATTTAAGTGAAGCAAGGCGTTTCCGTTTTTCACGCTATGCTGAAATTATTCTGAATGCAGCCTTGTTGTACAGCAGCACCAGCATAGACAACTCACTAACTCAAGCTTTTTCATTTGTCTGAAGACACACGGGCGAAAAAGAAGTGCTAAAAAAAAAAGGGTTTGGTTGTACATATGTGGTCATAAAATGAAGGAAGGAACTGCAGAGGTTTAACCAGCTGAGACTGAACAGAGTAACCCGCCTGCCCCACTTCTTGCCAGATGTTGGCTGAGGTGCATGATTTTATAGTTTGTTGACCTAAAAAAAAAGGAGGAATAAAAAGCAGTTAAACCATTTTTTCCTATTGATTAAACATTTCAGCACGAATGACAACAATCTGACACCTCGCAAACGTCGCTTTCACATCGAGTTGGTTAAGTGTGAACACGAGGCTCAGCTGTCTTGTGGTTTAGCAGCTGTGGTTGCAGTTGGATAGGTCTCATTTTTGAGAGGTACAGGTGGAGCTGATCAGAGCAAACGTGCCCGGCAGTTCACCCTGAAGTTATTTAGGTTTAGGAGGAAAAAAAAGAAGAAAAAGGGCTCTTAAATTGCCCGCAATAGAAACTTGTACCATGGCTTTTTCCTCTCGAGTTATGTCCAGCCTGAAAAAACGGTGCTCTTGTTGTGCGCCCTGCATGATTGCGCCTACCCAGCTACCTTTTCTTTTCATTTCACAGAGGAAGCCCTTCTCTCAATTCCAAGTGCCTCTGACGCCAAACTTTTGGCCTTCGAGATGAGTTGAGCTTCTAAACGCGTCCATATGTGAGTGCTCTGTGAGCTTTGTTTATTTGTGTATGACTGTCTGGTTTAACTCCTACTTTCAACAGCTGTGGCAAATGCAGCCAGACCTTCCATTGCCAAGTCTCCCTCTTTTCCTACTCCTACTCTGCTTCTGTCGGTCTGACTGTCTTTCTGTCTGTCTGCTGGCCTTTCTCTCTTTCTGCCTGGAGCTCTCTCTCTCTCTCTCTCTCTCTCTCCTACACACACACACACATATATGCAGGCACACGATCCACACACCTCAGGCTTGATATTCATAGCCTCCTCCTCCTTTACTTGACATGGGAGCCTTAACAGATGTGCCCCAGCCTTGAGCAGCCTCCCCCTCTCTCCCCCTCTTCTCTCTCTCTCCGCTGCCTTGTGCTTCACAGATTTTACCTTATCTCATCTCGAAAAAAGGGACCAAACTGGCATTTAATTTGAAAATAAAACAATGGAGACAAAATTGGAACACTTACGAAGATGTGCATGAAATAATGAAGCTAAGAAGATGCTGCTGTTAAAAACATAAACCCCCATGTATGTGTGGTTAGGTTAGAGTACTAGGCCACTTTAATTACCTTCACTCAATCAAGAAACAAACAGATTTACATGCATATATGAAGCTTTTCGTTTCTCTTTATATATTTAAACATAAATGTCCGTGCATATGTTACTAAACTGCACATTGAGATCTAGAAACCCAAGTCCTTCATTGAACTTTTCCTTTAGTCAAATACCTATTTTCATTTTTCATCACTGCATTATTTTCAGTTAAAACCTCCGTTATTCCTGTTTTGGAGTTTCAGTGGCTCTCGTGTGTGTGTCGGTGTTTCTGTGTGTGTCTCTCTTTGCGCGTGCGCGCGCAGTCAGTGCCGTGCGCTGGAGGCTTATGGTAATTGCGGTCTCCCGACTGGCCTTCTGGGTAGAGTCTGCGCGAGTGGGAGTGGAGCGAGTCGCTCGGTCTCGGCAGCGCTCATCCATTCTGTGCGGCACTCCCCGTACAGCTCCGTGCGTCCTCGGTGCGAACCGAGGGCTCCGACCGGGCTGTTCTGTACGATCCTCGAAGGAAACGAACGGGACGGAAAGGTACACGGAATAACCTTCAGCAAACCCTCTGCGACACAGATTCCGCTGTCGGAGAGGACATGGAGTGACGGAGAGCTGGAGAAAGGGGCTTTTTCCGAGGACGGCGTGCTCCGCTGAAACCCAACATGGCGCTGCTGCGAGGTACGGCCGAGCTGAATTAATTTCTCCGCGATTCCGCCGACCTCGTCACCTGTATCCTTCAGGGGTCCGGGCCATACGGCGCAGTGCTCTCCGACTTAAAGGACCTTAACGGATTTTCTTTAGTGGATTTCTCTGTATCCTGCCGTTTGTTTTTTGCTCGGCGCAGGATCTTTTTTTTGTTTTTGCTTTATGGAAACCCAAGTGACATTTTCAGCAGCAAAAACTCCGCTTGAAACATAGTGGAATGGATGAGAGCTGCTTGTAGACAAAAGAATAAAGACCCAAAGCTTTATATGTAAGACTTGTTTTGTTTTATGACAAGTGAGTAACCTGTTAGGCACTTTTAGTTGTTTTTTTTTTCTCCCTCTGGCCGGGATCGTCTGTCTCCAGCGGACAGGACCGTGACCGGGCAAGTCTACGTACGCACGGATCGTTGCCCTTCCAGTTAACTTGGGGGAAAAAACGGGGAAAAAAGAAGAAAAGAAAAAATAAGGCGTGAGTTGGGGCGCGCTGAGCACGGTTGGAACTTGCACCAATTAACCAGGTGAGGCAATCAATGGCAAATCAGAACCTATTTTCCTTAACGTGTGTCTTTGATGTGAAAATCTCTCGCGTGGCGATCGAAAACGTGCAGCGCTTTGTTTTTTTAATGGCAGTATAACGGACAAGATGTTTTAAATGATCCGGTGTTTTCATGTGGTGTGTTTTTGATTAAAAACAGTCCCCTCGTGGGGCTGAATCTAAGCGCGATCGTCCGGTGTTGTGCGCAGACTGGGGAGAGGATCGGCCACTTCTAAGAATAGCGCATAGGGTGGTCTTTGTGCGTTTCGGCGGGGCAGTGGCATGTGGTTGATAAATAACACACACACACACACACACACACACACAATTATCCGAGCATGAGTTTGCCCTTTTAACAACTGCCCTGTCAAGCTGATAGAGGTGAGAAGGACATCCCAGAGATTAGCGAACTTGAAAGTGGCGCCGTCCTCGAAGGTGAATATTCAGGCTTTTCGCACCCTGATGTGTGACGAAGAGCGTGAGTGTGCCTGTGGGGCTGAGGGTAGGTAGTGTGTGTGTGTGTGTGTGTGTGTGTACGCGTGTACGTGCGCGCACACGGGAGCTTCTGCGCTAAACAAGGTTACGGAATCCAGCCTCGCCCTGCCAAAGGCGAGCGAGCGCTGCTGCTCCGTTTATGCACAGTTCAGTTCAGTTGGAGGGCATCCCCGCGGTGTGTGTGTGTGGCCTGTTGGTGTGCCGCGGAGTGTGTGTGTGTGTGTGTCGCGGGGGAGGTTTGGTTTGGACGGAGTGGACGCTGATGATCTCTTGTCTCATCAAAGGTATAGCGCTGGGTGAAGAGACGGGACGCGGGGGCTGCACCGCTCACCTTCGTGTCTACTTGATGGAAACCGCTTTGTCTCTCTCTCTCCCCACTCACGCGCCGTCTTGCAGGTGTTTTCGGATATGACTTTGCTTTACACTCATACAGCCACACTTGCTGTATGACTAGGCTTTGCAACGCAGGGGATTATTCTTTGCGCACGGAGACTCGTCGTAGCGCCAGTTTGCCCCCTCCCCCCCCCGAGCTCCGATACGCGCTACTCTCTTGTACAGAGAATGTGTCACCGGGACGCTCTTAATAGGAAGAAAACACTTTTAAAAAAAACTTCCCGTTACGATCGTTTTCTTCACCGCTCGGCGAGCCTCCCCCACTCCACTGACTTACACTGCGCTAACTTTAAAAATCGTTTTCGCCACCCTCCCCGCGCTGTTGTGCGCGACGTCAATCGCGCGATCCGCTTCTTCCACAATTGCAGTTTAATTGAAAATAAGCGCCGCGAGGCGCGTTGGACGTGTTCCAAACTGAGTCGTCTTTTACCTCGCGATTCTTTGAAGCTCCTCTGTGAGTAACGCAGACTGCATTTCACGCGCGTCAAAGCAGCGTTTATACGAAGCGGGTTTTTTTTCTTTTTCTTCATTTATTAGAAGGTTGATGTTATCGGACCACATTTTCCACCGCAGACAAGACAGTGAGAGAGATTCGTATCTGGGGAGTTTTCCTTCCGTGCCGCCCTGCCTGCTGCCTGTCCTGGAGCCACGCAGGCACTAATTAGGGGACGCTCTCTTAGGACGATCGATGTGCCTCATATTGGCTGGCTCCAGCTCATTGACGAGCTGAGTGAGGGAAGCAGCTACTAAAAAGACCACTTCAGCCCCCACCAGCCAATCCGTGCAGGATAAACGGCCGAAGAATCGCTCGTTATAACGCGAACGGCTGCCAGCAGGGTGCAGGAGCAGGACCTCGTGTTGGGACACTGCGAAGGGGTGGGTGGAGGGGTCAGTTTCAGGTGGCTTTGAGGCAGAATAATAGAGCTGTTTATATTTAAATTAAACGTCGGTCTTACTTGGAATGGCAGAGAAAATCTGGACAACTGGAAGGCATCTACTTAAATGTGAGATTTGGGGAGGACAGTGGGGCTAATTACTTACTGAAATGGTCTTCTTAACTTTAACTTCTATTATAATTGAAATAACTGTCCAACAACTTTTGCTCTGTTCAGTCACGATCTCAGGTTTAGTCCTACTTGGGTTTAATTTTTTTTCTCGGTGTCCAAAAAAAAAAAAAAAGAAGTTACGCACGGATTTGATTGCGCCCCGTGGAAAAAACACTACCTACACAAAGTTTGACGACTGCTTAGTTTAATACGTCTGTAATAGAGTCTGGTTCCCAAGCGCTGCGCGCTGTGGAAGCCTAAAACAAATACTTCGCATTTGTGCGGGCCGAGTTTATTTTTAGCGAAAGCTCGTCGGACTGTTTTGCGCATCATTTTTCCACTGTGCGCCGTGAAGTCAGAGTGGGACTGATCTGTTTTCCAGGTGTCGGAACACAGAAAGGGAGGGCTGCTTACCCTAGATTGACATACTTGAGTTTTCTCTCTCGCGCTGTTCACACGAGAAGACTTCACACTTCTTCCACAAACAGTGTTGTATTGCCAAGGCCCATTAGCTGTCAGAGTGCGGTTCAGTGCCACCCCCCACCCCCCTTTAGCAAAACAGGATTGCATCTGGTGCTAATTTTATTAATTAGACATCATTTAGAATCAGAAACGTGCAAGAAAAGAGGGGGTTTATTAATTACTTTCACCTTTGCCAGCGTCACCTCGCTTACATACGTACAGCCAATTCATGTGCAGGTTTTTAATCAGAAGAGGTGGGGAAGTGATGTGTGAAGCATTAAAGACATCTGAGCAGGCAGACGTCGAGAAATCCGCAGCTGTAAAGAGCGCAGAGGTGCGTGTATGCTGATGGGCGCACAGTTTACCTGGGGCAGCAGCAGCCTCGGGGACTGCCGGACTTATTGTCCCGCTGAGTGATGTGTGTCAGCGTGGTGCTCCGCGGGGGAGGGGGGGAGGGGAGATTTGCTTGCCTTTAAGAGAATAGAAACAAGCCTCCCCACCTCCATTTTAAACCAATTAACCCCCCCGGTGTTTGTCCGCTTCTAATCCGGAATCAATAGGGACCACGCGGGGAATATTGTGCGCAGAGAGAGCGTGTCATTACAATCACGGGACCCGCTCCTGCTTATCAAACCTTCCGCGCTCTAAATAGTCGAGCTGGGGGGGTTAAAATTCGTCAAAAGAAATGCCCTGTGTCCCGGTAAACATCCAGACAGAAATATGAAGGCGCTCTTATTGTTGTCGCGCTCCTTTGTGTGTGTGTGTGTGTGTGTGTGTGTGTGTGTGTGTGTGTGTGTGTGTGTGCCTCTCTCTCTCTCTTGGAGTGTGCGTTTTGGCGGCGACATGGGCTCCTGTGGCTCCTGACAGCGTGCGCGTGTTTCCCAGTACTGCACTTGTGGCTTGTTGTTTTACGGGGATCACACTCAGTTGTTTTACAGACCAACTTTACAAATAGTTTTCTTTTTTTCTTCTTTAAATTAAAAGGAATCACAACTTATGTGCAAAACTTAATGCCTATTTGTCTGGAGTATTTCACCAGCTTGAGGCTGCTGCTGTTGAACTCTCACGGAGGACAGCTAATCAATCAGCAGTTGAGTGAGTAGCGCTCACAGTGGCCCTTTGAGAGCTGGAGTCGTGTTTAGGGCCTCTAATCCGGGGCTTCCCCCAACGCCGGCTCTTCAGCAGGCAGGCGTTATACCGCGTGTCCCATCAAACACTCAACTGTCAGCTTTTTACACTTTCCTTACTACAATATTTGAGCTCAATGTCTGAGATACTCCACACACAGTTACATGAATATATTTGTCTTTGTTAAAATAGATGTTTAGTCCTACTAAACCTTCCTGCTAATGGAACGCTAAAAGCCTCTCATCCAAGAGGGGCACTCCACTGATTTTACGCATAGTCTTCAGTTTATTCATCACAACGAACTCTGCACAGCCTGTGAACTTTCTAATGAATAGGCTGTAATGCATGCTCAAGTGAAGCTTTTTTGGGGGAAAAGGGAGATCTAGGACACAAAGGAGTTCGGTAAAACAAGCTATCAAGTTTTAATATAGGAAGTGGAAGTGTGTTTTTGTAGGCTGACTCAAAAGTCAGGGTATGTCTGACACTTCTGCCTGCCTTTGTTCATTCTTTTATGCCCCCCCCAGCCATGATTTGCCCAGTTTTATTTGATTTTCAGGATCTACCTGTTTAATAGAGAAAATTGTGATTCAAATGTTGTCAGATTTTATTGCAGCTAAACGGTGAAAGTCTTGGTTATGTTCAGTGTTAATAGTGCTTCCATGCTGGGATCGTCCAAACGAGTTAAACAGCAGGAAAGTGTGCAATTTAATTTAAACATACTGGCTCACGCAGGGTAAAAGGAAAAATAAATGACTTAAGTGAAGAAAGGAAAGGAAACTAACCTGAATGACAGTCCATCTCTCCCTTTCCGTTTCTATATCTGACCAATAGAAGCTGCTTGTTGGGGAATTCCCTCATGAGCTGGAGGCGGACGACATGGATGAAGATGTTCCGAAGCGCAAGAATCGTACCAAAGCACGAGTAAGGAAACAGTGACATTTCAGGTTTTTTTTCACAGAAATGACTTGTTAATGTGGAAGAGCAGAATCAGGAAAAAACTAATGACCTAGTCTGAGCTCAGAGTTGTCAGCTCTGAATCTGTGTCCTGTCTGTAAGACATGAAGGCACGCAGAGTTGGAGACATGACAGTCTATGAGCAATGATTGCTGGAAACTTCACATAAGCGTAAAATATAAGTTAGACATCTTTTTGTGCTTTC
>VOQK01020279.1:10017-31577 GCA_015052645.1 Benitochromis conjunctus
ATGTGTTTCTGAGACATCAAGGCCATGAGAACCACAGGCAGAGAGAACTGCTGCCTCTGGCATGCAGGCATGAACAGACTTCCCAAGTAGCACAGCTAAGAACTGCACCGCAGTTAACATGATCTAGTAATAATGTACAGTTAGGCCTATGTATGTTTTGGACAGTTATATAATGACTTTCAGTTTAAATAGAAAATTGTTATAAACATGTAATAACAGCCATCGCCTCGAGGCAGAGGAGCATTGTCCCCTTCTTGTCTGATATAAGTTTCTTGCTGTTCAACAGTCCTGGATCTTTTTGCCATTTCATGATGTGTCAGATGTTTTCAGTTGATGATATATCTGGACTGGCGGCAGACCAGTTCAGCACCGGAACCACAATGAAATCATACTATTGTAATAGATGCAGTTTGGGGGGTTTAAGTTTAAACGTTTAATACGTTTTGTTTGTTCTACTGTGAATAAAATATTAAGCTTTGAAAACCATTGGGTTGTGTTTTTATCCACATGACAAACTTCTCTGTATTGCAGTTGTGCGTTGTTGAGAAACCTTTGGAAGAAACCTGATGTCTAGAATCCATGGTCCTCACCAAAGAGCGTGTTTCCCCTTTTAATAATGGTCTGTCTGGCTTTTACTACATCTATCTTCAACTGTTGTTTGTATGTTTTTCTGGATTTAACTTTACCTTTCTTTACGCTCAAAAACTGGGTTGTTTTGTTGCTGGTATCTGGCAGGTTAATGCTCATTTGTCCTGCTTAGCACCATCTAGTCTACGCTGCCTCATTTGGCAGAATCTGAGCTGAAAATAAAACTTTACCTGCCTGCTTCTCTATTCTGTCACTTCATCAACAAACACTGTGTCGTGGCCCAGTACCATTTGGAGCCATGCACGCTCATGTCTCATACTGCCTCCACATTCCTAATCTATCTTTTCTATTGCTGAGGCTTATGAATGGTTTGCACTTTGTAATGAACCCTCTGTATTTGCTTTTGTGAAGTCTCTGGTTTATTACAGGCTTGGATAATATTACTCGCTCCTACCTCCTAGGCAGTGTTCTTCATTTGGATGCGTGTTGTTAAGGGGGGTTTCTTTACTATGGAAAGAATCCTGTGATCACACACTAACAATGTCCACTTTTTATGTTGCCAAACTCATGAGTGTGTTTTCTTTTTCATCAGGACGTACAACACAGTGCGTCCTGATTTGAACACTCCTAGCGTTCTTGATATTTCTGAGATGGATTTGCTTTGTTTTTGGAGACTTCCTGTTCCTTTATGGTAAGAGCTCTTTTAGTCCGGATCATGGGTTCAGTAGAAACACCTTCCTAAATAAAGCGCCACAGCTGCATCATTCCCAGAACCTTGACCTGACAATTTAAACATTGAAGAAGTAGCACACATACGTCCATGAAACTGATTGGGAGTGAAGTGTCCCTATGAATAGGACGCTATGTATAAAAATGACTGCAACTCCTCAGGCGCCTGTAAATTTATTTTGATTCACTTCTCAAATTAAAGCTGAAAGTCTAAACTTTATGACCATATTCAATAAATAAAAAAAATGGACCCAACTTTATAAACAATTAAATGTATGTAAGTGCATGTAGTGATGTGTGCTATTACTTACGTGTCACTAAATGAGAGTTTGGGCCTGCGGGGTTCTGCAGGGTCCATCAGGGGT
This sequence comes from Benitochromis conjunctus, assembly GCA_015052645.1. Lineage (NCBI taxonomy): Eukaryota > Metazoa > Chordata > Actinopteri > Cichliformes > Cichlidae > Benitochromis > Benitochromis conjunctus. Next base: position 11,700 of record VOQK01020279.1, read on the forward strand.
TCCGACCACACCTCCGAGTCTGAATGGCCGTTGGCATGGTAACCGTCTCCACAGGGCTTCTCGCCATGGGAATCCATTCCCTGTAGTAGAGAGGCTTTTCAAGTCTGTGCTTTTAACGGTCTTAATCGAGTTTATATTGTGTGGCTTTCAGTGACCACCTACTTAAACTTGATCACTGGCTTCTGATTCGCACTGACAGAGTTAAACTTTGTCAGCTGATTTACCCACAGCAGCTGTACTGAGCAGGGCTTAAGGAATGAGATGTGGTCACCCTTTCCTACCTCAGATATAGCATTGTCATAATATACTATGACATAACGGTGTTCATCATTAAAAGCTGACCACCAGGTCTGTGTCCACAGGACTGTATATATATATCTATATCTATATATATATCTATATATATCTATATATATATATATATATTTTTTTTTAAAAGCACTTACACTGCCATTTCTCACATGCGCTGATGCCTTTCCTTCACCTCTCCGGTGTCTGTGCGAGGAAGAGGAGGTGGAAGCGGCGGAGGCGGTGCAGGGCAGCATCCCAGCGGCGCTTGCCTCCTGGCTGAGAGAGGAGCTGCTGTCGCAGGCCCGTTTGCGAGGCGGATCATCAGACAGAGGGGACAGGAGCGGCGGGAGCAGCTTCTCATCGTGCCGCCGAGACTGCTTCCTGTTCAGAGAGCTACTAAGCGCACACACACACACACACACACACACGCACACACACACACACACACACACACACACACACACAGAAAAAAGGTGAGATTATTTGTTTACTTATGCAGAGGCACTGAATGCTATGTTTTTACTTTGTTTTGTGTACTTTGTATCTGTGCTATGTGTGGGTTCCTCGTGGTATGCTAATCTCAATGTAGACCTTCCTGACGCTGTTTATTTTTGCTCCAACGACACAGACCAAGCGCAGGGGTCCTGAAGCCCTCATGTGGGGCTTTTTGCTACCCTTTAAAAGTAAGTGAGTGATACTGAAACCAATCCTATGATGCGATGAGGTCTGACGACTCGTCTTGTATCTACATTCAGTTTATTATTGGGTTCAGGACTGTTAGTGGCAAAAAAAAAAAACACTTATACACAAGACAGAATTTAGGGACTAATTAATGAATTTACCTTATTGTTAAATCTGTGAATGATATTTTTTTCCCTGTAAAATTATTGGAATTCTGCCTTCCCCTGTAGCACGTCGACAATTATTCCCTCACCCGCCTTATTGTAGCTCCTGTGACTCATATTGTTTGCAGCACAACAGATAATATTTTTATGTTTTTCCTCTCCCTGGAAACTCTGGGGGTTTGATGCGGCGAGAAAGTTGCTGAGCTCGCAGAACAAGGCCCCAGGCACCGACATTAGCGATAATAGACAAAATCAGGGAGACAAAGACTAATTAGCTGCTGTGGAGTGTGTGCATGCGGAGTGCGAGTGTGTGCTTTTGTGTCTGCGTACGGCATAATTGATGTGTCTGCGGCTGTTTGTGTGCGTGCATATGCTAATTTGCGTGTAGTGGCGTGTGTCTGTCTTTAAGTGGACGCTGATGTGTGTGCAGGGAAGCAGGTGAGAGCACTCAGACTTCTTTTAAAGGCATAATAAGTTAACAAATTGAGAGGCTCTTAGAATAAAATGACCACAGTATATCTGCCAAATCATTTCCCCTGTAATGCATTTGCAGTGACTCAGTGAGAAGATTTATACTCCAACTGAAATGAGATTTTTCCTTTTTTTTGGTACACTACAGCATTCATATCAGTCTTTAAATCACTTGTCCTGTGTTCAGCTTTGTCATACTAATTAAGAACCAAACAGCAGAATGCCACTTATGAGATTTTTTCCCGTTTTACTTTTTCCAGTTACCCTGCCAGTTTGTTGCGTCGACACAGACGGGAGCCCAACACACGTCTCCTCCACGCAAAGCAGGAAAAGGCAGCCGTCGGCATGTTTGCAAGCGAGTAGGAGCCCAGCATTAAACACTTATGTCAGCACCGTATCAAAAGTATTATCTGACTTTAAGCCCCTTTCAGTCATGCACTCCTTGTTTGGTCATTTGACTCCATCTGACCATGTTGGCTTTTTGTATGAAAAGAGCACCCTGGCCACTTTTTAAGTCGACCTTGTGACATCTATGTATTACTTTCAGTATGAGTCGCTGTCACACCAAGAGGTGCTCTCTGGAGCTGAAAAATGAAGGCAATGCAGAACTGGCCAAAGCTGCGGTTCCTATAGGTGCCAATCCCACTTTTCTTTAGTTGTGACAAGAAGCTCTTCAAAATCACTAAACATCTTTCGTATATCCTGAGATTTTACTTCGCTCTACAATTCTACATCTAAAACACACTGAAACATTTACAGAAAGTACAAGTTGACTATAAAGCACCTAGTACAATGCAGACAAAAGTCTGTGCTGGTCAGATCACAGATGAAAATGGAAATGTTCACAGAAGGTAAATTCACCTGGTTGCTTCCAGCTGTTTCCAGAAGTCTTCTCTCAAAACCTCTGACACATTAACAACAGCATAAAGTGACAAAGACACTTCATGAGTAACTAATGATAAATTACCCATGACACTGAGACAGGATCAATCAGGATTAAACAGAAAAATAACACTCTGATGTTTATTAAAGGTTTTACTGAAGTGTGTCTGGGAGCATCCACAAAGGTCCAGATAGGATGTAGCCTCACTAATACTCAAAGAGGCTATTAAAATATATCCCCCATGGTAAGAAAAGTGCTGACTACTTTTTTCTTTTTTTCCTAAACATGGTTAAACCACCACGGTAACTTATGCTGAACACATAACCTGGCTGGGAGTCGGGAATTGGTTGTGTTTAAAATTGACTGTGTGTTTTCACTGAGCCTAGTGCAATATAGATTTTCTGCTGAGGGAATAGGCTTTATATGTGCAAGTTGTTAAGTCGTACCTGACTAAAACCACTGAATGAAGCGCTGTATGACTGTATGTCACAGAAACGTACGTGCATTAATACAGCGATGCAGAAAATGTTTAAATGTTACACTTGATTCTAATCTGCTGCTAATCCTATTTCACACTGATGGAGCTGCAGCTACTGGAACACAGAACACACACCAAGAATATCAGTTCAATCAAAAAATTAATTTCACTTTGATCTGCCAACAAACTAAAGTAATTTTCAAGGACTCCTTTATTAGGTTATGGGATGTTAACCTTTAATGTTTAAATGTATCCAGTTTAAAGTTTCATAGCTCTAATGTGCAGCTGTCACCTTAGAAATAAAGCAGCACTGAGAGAGCACTCAGCCTTAAAATAATTAACTGGAATTAAAAAAATCTATTTTACCGCCCTGTGCGCTAAATCACCAGATTAACGATTTTCTGCAGCATTAATTTCTTGTCTTATTTGCAACTGTGCTGCATTTTTGGTTATATTTTTCGGTTCTTTACAGATTTTTAATCAACTTTTTATCATTAACAGCATCTGATATGTGTCTAATTGCAGTAGGTGGCACTCATAGGGATCATTTTGCAGAAGAAGTCACATGACGTGTGAAAGCCCGGCTTAAAGGAGAAAGTTGATAAAAAGCATTGCGATAACTGTGAACTTTTACTTGGGTCGAACCAGCTAAGCCAAAGAAAACCTGGTTATGTTGAACTATATTTCACTGAACTCCCCTCAGAGCTCATCCTGGCATGGCTTAAATTTACTCAGCACCAAAAGGCTGTTCTGACCCAGTGTTTGTGTTGTTGGTTCTCTTGCAGTAAAAAATAATGTATTATATGGACCACAACTGGGCCAATGTGGATCCAGTGACTTTAGTGTGTAAAAGCAATTACTGACAAAGACTAAATGTGATCTCAGTGCTGTTTTGGGGTCAAATCTCAGTCACAGGTGGTCATCGCTTATTATCTGTTATCAAAATATGACCCAGCTGATTAAAACAGGTAGGATGATGACTGTCAAAAGCCACAGGAAACAGCTAACTGGATCTGAGGCAGATGATCACATCAGCTAATTTATAGCTTCCGTAAAAATCCTCCTGGATGATAAACGGGCTGCGACGACTACGCCAGTGTCACAGGTTCAACTCCAGGTCACTCCCTCTTTTCTCTGCCACCTCTCGCTGCTGTGCGTGCTTTCATGAAGCTGAGATGCTATAAAAATATTTCCTCTGTAGCTGTCACGTTGAGGCTTATTTATAGCGACAGCCTGCTTAGGCTGTTTTTAAATAATTCACACGGAAAGCCGAGATTCGTGGTTTGTCATTCCCGTGTCACCGTGTGAATTGAACTCGCCTGTCTAGTGGCTCCATCGCGACATTCAAATTTTTAATCCTTCCTAAAAATACCCAGTCTCCAGTAAACTTGCCTGATTACCTCTACTAGTGTCTATGACAGTCACATGAGGATGAGGAGCATAGCAGGCATACAGGGGAAGGTTGAATCAGTGGAGGCAAAGCTGAGCCTTTTTCTAGGTTTCAGGAATTTCTAAAGTTTTTTTTAGAGTGTTTAAAAATTTCATTCACAATAAGAATGAATATGCCTATTTCCTATGATGATTTAGACATAATTTACTAACGAACCAAGGCTTCATGGTGCTTCATTGACAGTTTTTCATCATGTGGTTCTCTGGAAAGGGTATTTGCAATGACTTGATTTAAATAAACGTGTTAGCGTCCACCCGTACAAAGGTATGCTCATATTAAACATGGCCTAAGTGTCAAATACTGAAACAGTTTTCCAAACATAGGACAGATAAAGTATTTCTTATTCTGGATACGTAATGCTTGTCTTCCCATGTTCAAACTGCTCTGAACATTTGGTTTCAGACACGTTTTACTACTGTTGGCTCTGTATGATGTCAGTATGAGCTGATAAGTCAAAGTCAATGAAGTTACCATATATGGTTCCACATTAATGACTTAGATTTCTCACGGGATCACTATATAGTGATATACAGAGCTGTGGCAACATTCAATGTAACACTGACTACCGTTGTTCTACATTTATGATAGAGCATTGGTTTATTTTAGTGCTGCTCACTAGACATATCTGGTGCATGTCTAAAACTGGAGTTACCATCACTTGCACTAGTTTTAGATGAGCAGGGCATATGAATAAATATGGTGCCTTCACATTACAGCACCAATTTTTAGAAACCAAACACAAACAACACCTTTTTCAACATTTAGAACAAAAGCAGTAGTATATGATGTATATGATGTATGGGTTTCATCAGCTTGCCACAGCTAGTTTTGATGTTATGACAAGTTTGGGAGTATTGGTGAAAAACCAGATTTCCCTGAAAAAACGCTGAAGGTTGAAATGCTCCAAGCCCTTACTGACTGGTCAAATGCAATAGCGTCACTCCCTGTCACATGACCTGATCTTTGCTGATTGGCTGGGAGAAATCAGTCCAATTAAGGTACCAAATATAGTTCATCATACATGTAAACAAAAGGGTCAAAAGGATGAATGGAGCTAAAACAGATTCTTTCAGACACTGGATGAACTAGTGCTGTAACGAGGCCCAGCATAAGATAAACAAGGATTATTTTGAACTGAAAACATGCAAAGCTAGCTAGAGTTTTTATTAGCTGTGTAAGTGCATCCAGGTGAAGCCATGACAAAATCCACTTTCGATTTCAATAAAGTAATGTATAAGAAGCTGAACTGAAGTTTCTTATGTTTTTTGTGTGTATCTGTTAAACAGCATACCAGCTGCTTTGAATTTGTTTGAGATGAAAGATTCCTTCAGTAATATTTTCTCCCCGAAAAAAAAAAAAGTAGTTTGCGTGAGCCGGAGAGACTAATGCTTGCTTTCATATCCAGGACCAGGAGGAGAGAGCAAGCACATTATCCTTTTGTATTGAATTTAACAGACTTTTACTTGTCTTTAAAGCACTTTGTGCTCTTGCACCAGCCTGCTTGTCTGGAATACCACTAATCTATGAAAAAGGAGTGTGCCTTGTGCCCTCCGGCAGGACTCTTTTATTTATTTCATTTTTCATGTTTTTTTGTTCGGCAGGTTTTACTACATTGACTGAGAACGTGTGGACAGCTCTATCCGATGGTAGCCCTGTCTTTTAAGAAAAATGATTGGACTCCTAATAGATCAGATTTGCATGATTCACAGATGACTTTTGTTCAGCCTCTCAGTTCATCCACCACCTGGTACGTTGTTTCAGTTCCTTTCCCTCTCTTTAAGACAACCTTCTTTGGATTGGCTGTTGTTTGTAAACAGAAGCACTGAACAGTATGTGGGCGGGGCCAGAGATGAACACATTAAGGATAACCCCTCTCTCTGACATCATCACCAGGTGTATAAGAAGCAGCAGTAGAAACAGTTATGAGGAACAGAGGGTTCAGAGCTGCCTGCAGCCTGAGCTTGTGGCTCACAGGGATTCCTTGCACATATGTTAATCTTATTACTTGAAACTTTGGCCACGTTTACACTGGCATCCACCATGTATGTATGACAGTAAATAAGAAGCAGCACAATAGGATGATACTTTGCACAACATGTCTTCAGGCTGTGCTGCATTCTGGTCTATCGATGCTACTGTTAGCGGATTGGTATCAGCACAATTAGTAAAAAACCCCTTGGACATCTGGCTCGTTGATAATGAGGGACTGATGCCAAAACTTGATCTATGTAGTGTTTCAGGCTTTCATTACAGTACAAGCTCTTCCTCATCCCGCTGAGTCCTTTCCCAGAGCTAATCTGCCGGGTGGCTTGTGTGCACTGTTAATGCTTACTCTGCCGTGCTGCTCTTATGGTTGTGTATTGGAGAGATGCAGGGTGGGAGGAGCAGACAGTCTTTGTCCAATCGCAGCTTCTTATTGCAGTTCACTGATGAGTCTCCGTGGTCCGACTAGGAACAGAGAAATCAGAATTCACAGATGTGAATGAGTGAAATAAACAGCCAGCAGAGCAGTTAAGGCGGTATACGTGAACAAAATGCTGCTTCACACCTTGTGTTTCCTCTTGCTCTTGCTTGTGTGTTTCTCGGGTGGAACCACCATGTTTGCAGCTGTCTGCCTTCTGTGTTTACCTCCGTTCTCTGCTCTCTCCGTCCTCCCAGCCAGTCTGGGATTATTCTGCTCTTGCACGGGGTTGTTGTCCAGGACCCCCAGACCCTGGCATATCTTCTCTCTGTCCCTCACCGCCGTCTTCTCTCTGTCCCCAAGTCCGAATCTTTCCCTGTCCTCTCTGTCCATCGGCCTCTCTCTCTCTGTTAATCGGTCTCTGTCACCTTGCCTCTCTCTGTCCTGCACTAATCGCTCATTTTCTTCTTCCTGTCTCTCCCCTTTTGTCAGCTTCTGTCTCTCCCTGAGCCCCGGCCACTCTCTGTCTTCCTGCTTCTGTCTCTCCCTCTCTGCCACACCTATCCTCTCCCTCTCCCCTTGTCTCTCTCTGTCTCTCCCCTCACTCCCATCCCTTTCTGCAATTCCCACCCTTGATCTTTCCCCCGCGGCCTGGCCGGGCACCCTGCTGAGCAGACTCAGGTCAATTTTCACCCATAAACTCTGGATCTCATGGTATTCCCTCAAGGGTGAGAGAGGCACCTCGTGTCCCAGATTGGAAGGCGGTGACATGGGCTCCAGGTCTTTGCTCTGCCCTCCTAACCCTCCGGGATCAGGAACAGAAGTGCCAAATGAACCACTTATGTTGCTAATGCTCAGGGAGTTACAGCTACTACCGCCGCCGATGCTACCGTTACTACTGCTGCTGCTACCATTAGTGGGCACGTTGCTACCATCTTTGACTCGAAGTCCCTTCCCTCCAAATGTTCCCAGACTCCCCACACCGCCAGCAGAGCCAAGGCATGGGAGAAGAGGCGCATGCATGTGCGCGTTGGACAGAGTCTGCGTGTTAATCGCAGAGCGTGTCGTCTGAGGCGGCAAAGCTGGGATTTTGATGGCTTCCTCCGTATCCGACTGGCATTCTGACGAAGAGGAGGAGGAATCTGTTTCGATGAATTCTCTGGACTTGGGTGTGATCCTGGTGCTGGGACCTCTGTGTTTCCGCTTGTCCTGATGAAAATATATGTAAATGTATAAAAAGGAGCGACAAGATCAAGTCTAGAAAAAATAGCCACATATAACACACTCAAGAAAGCTTCACTTTTAAACCCTGACAAAAAAAACCTGGTGTAGACAAACATTATAATCAAAAGCAAAGCACATACAGCACATTACTGAATGTGATAATATCATGCAAATTAGGCAGCACGAGTTGCCAGCTTGTTCCACTAATCTGTGAAGCAAAAAGAAACATGTTTGACTGTCTCGTTTTGAATGTCAGTGATATTCGCTGCACACAAGTCACACAGTTGAGCGCAGGCGGTCTGTTTGTCACATGCAAATTAAAAGATGCGTCTCACATTAGTTAGTTGAGTTCTTTCTAAGATGCGAGGGCACAGTTTCAAAAATAAGTGCATCTTTATTTTAGAAAGTTTTCCAGTCTGCTCTTTAAACATCATCTTTCGGTGCCCTTCTGGATCGCTTCCGGTAAAGCAGGAATTTGTCTTTAGCTTCCCGGAAGCCGTGTCCCGACCACCTGCACTGTGCGCCTGGTTACTTCATAGAAGTCCTCGGACTTGACCGGAGAGAAAACTTCTCTCTCACAATGTCCCAAATTTCACACTTAAGAATGTGTTTAATGAGCACAGTTGTCAGCCAAAGAGATATGATAGGAGCAAGTTGTCGTGCTCTTCAACTTTTATGGGGTTGTGCATAATTATTTTCTCTTCCAGGGTGAAGCGCAGAACTTTTTTTTCCTTCTTTTTTTTTAACCATGCAAACACAATATTCATGTCTTACCACACTACTTGCAAGATTTGGCACCCTGCGACTTTTTTCACTTCCCCCAAAATGAAAAATCAGATTGAAGCATCACCATTTTGACATACTGAAGGAGATCCAGCACTCACTGTGGAGGCTTTAATAGAAAAGGACAGAACGACTCTTCCAGGGAGCGATGTATATAAAGTGGTCTGGAAGATGAACATCTTGAAGCTTTAGATTTCTCGAGTCGTGCCTCACATAGTAGATTATTGAGTGTCCACTAAAGAAATATCCTCTTCGATGGTAACAGTGATATTCAGTGTTGATAGCAGTATCATTAATTCTTCTGAGTTTTTAACATATGTGGTTTCATATTCCAGAGCACCTAAAATTCATGAAAAATTGGAAGAAATCCTCTGGAAAAGTTTTAGTGTCTTACAATTTTACTCACAGACTGTATATAAAAGATGGGCATAGCCTCCAAAACGTCAAACACTGGTTAGCAAAATCCAGATGTGAAACTTAAACTGAGTGTTTATGCTGTTGTCATGTTAGCTTTTTGAAACCTCACGTCACAGGCGCGGGGTGGATTTGATTGAGAAACCGAACACGCAGGTTTAACCAATGCAGGTTTAACCAATGCAGGTTTAACCAATGCAGGTTTAAGTGCTAGCTTATAGTTTAGCACTTTTTCTTTCATGTAGTGAAGCTACATTAGTACATTAGCTACATAGTCTGCTATTATTAATTTAATGGTGATAATTTACAAAAAAAACATCATGTTGTATTTAGTGACACTGACACTAGCGATTAAGACCTACCTACTGAGGTCATAGTTTTTTTTCCCATTATAAAATGTGGATGTTTTCAGAAGATGCTCCTCTTCATTACTGTTGCCAGTAGACTCTATGTATCTATTAGCAGGAGCAACATTGTAATTTCAGTTTGGTTAAATGGATTTTAGTTATATTATTTGATGTTAACTGAATACCCATTAGTATTAGTAGACTATTAGACTTAGTATTTTTTTTAATCCTTGGAAATGTACCGTACATAGTGACACAATGGTGTGAAATTTTGATTTAAATGGGGGAAATCCAGTAATGTCCAGGAATGTCATTAGCTTACACTCTGTAAGCAGTCTACATTTGAAAATGGAATGAATGTGAAAGGACAGAATAACTTCCAATTACATCATAATAGTTTTCCCCCTGTTTTCTTATCTAAAATATGTTTTTCCATATTACGTGTTTGAATGTGTAATATTCTATGTTTTTGCAGGTGGATAAACAAAACCAGTCATGTGTTAACCTAGCTCCTTTACTCTGTCTGTGGATCTCAGCCTCAAGCTTAGTTTGTATCTACTACAGACAAAACTCTTTGCAAACAGGTCACATATACACAGTTTATGCCTGAAGCAGCACCGCAGGGCACAGTAGTTTTAACCAAATTTTACTTAAACGGGTTAAAATGGTTAATTTGTTATGGGCTGTCTTCTGTTCTAGTTAGTATTTACAGCCGCAGACATGCCACAATATTTCATGTTTTTGGATAACAAAGGGCTTTGGCCTTATTCTAGGTTTGATTGGTGGTTTTGTTCTTTTGATTATTTTTTAAACATAGGAAAAAAATTCTCTATATAAATACATATGAATGAAAACTGGCTTCTAGCTGTCTGTGTATCATCAGTTTAACTTTCTGACAAGCCAGCTTGTTTCTTCTTCTGTAAATAATGTGTGCCAGCTGGCAGAAGCAGTCACAATCCACTCAGTTTATTTTCATTTTTAGTGCTGTGTAGCTACACCTGCATCCCGGCCCTTGTCTTGTTCCCAATCAAAACTGACCCTGTGATGTTGAATGCTTAATTTTAGACATGTACTGATCAATTATCCTCAACCGAAACAAAGGCGAGCGAGGAGCAGCGCTGTGTGTGCAACAGCAACACGAGAAAGCAACTACAGAGGCAGATGCAGTGAAGAAAACACCACTAATGTTCCCAGTCTTCAGTATAAACCCACTCGCTTGGCAGACGCAGCCCTCTGGAATCTTTCCAGTGCATGTTGCCATCTGCAAAATCCATTCTCGGTAAATGCCATGGAGTGTTTTGCTGAAATAGAAAAAAGGGGGAAACTGTCCCCTGCACAGAGCTTATTTGCACTGCCGGCAAAAGCTTTTCCTTTCTTGAACAAAAGTCCTCTGGCCTGTTTTCTCCATAGTTCACCTCTTCTCACTGTTGACATTAGCCATCTTGCCAGCTGCTCTGCGCAACTAAAGCTGGCACAAGATCAAATGTTGCAACAGCACTTACAGCACAGACTGCAGATGTTAGCACTCATCTCGATTCTCAGGTAATTTAAAAAAGGTTATATCTATTAGTAAAACAAGGACATTTTCACCTGTGTACACTTGACAGGAGAGGCACCGCTATATGTACATCATAAAATACAAAAACCTTTACACGATCATTCAGTGTAATTATATAGTATCTTTAGCACTGATGTGCCTTTAAAGTGGACTTATTATGCTTTTTGGGTGGATGCTCAAATTAATATGCCTAAAGTTTCAAATATCAAGGTCAGTGTATGTACAAGAGAGCCAAAAGCTCAGACCTCATACTGCCAGAAATGCTCAGTTGTAGATTTTTAATATACTTTTTAATCTTTTAGATGTGAATAAGTCAGTATAACCCTAATATAATCATCTCAGGCACACAGCTGTGTCTGTGAGCACCACCCAACTTCAGTGGAAAAGTGTAACATGTTACAATAAGAATAAGAGTATTAGGGCCAGATTAAAAAAGAAATGATTTTTGTTCATTTTGAGACTAAAGTGGACTTCATTCTTAAAATAATATTTTACGTTTAATCTCGAAACATTTCGACCCTATCCTCAAAATGAACAGTAATATATGTTTTTCATAATGCGCCCCTAATGCTTCGTCATGTTAATTCACCTGTAAATAAATGAAATTTAAAGTTTTGAACTTACAAGGTAAAATATTTAAAGGTAGGTACACGAGAACAAGTCGGTAATGAGTCAGCTTTTTCAGGAAACAAAGAACGAATTATACGTCAAGTAAATTTATGTAGCGTTTAGGTCATTTTAAGGAATTGCGTAAGGAATTTTAAGTAGTGGATGATAAATTTTATAGCAAAACTTCATGTATTTTACAGCAAAGAAGACACAAATTATACTGTAAGTGTAAGTAATTTTATGTAGTGCATAATTTCTGGTCAATTTTGTGGAAATTTCTCCACCTTTCATTGTAAGTATGATGTACTTTTTGGGGGTCTGAAATAGTCTGGAGTGGATTAATCGTGCCTTTTTACATCTTTATTTGTTTACACATTTATTTAATATTCTTTTTTTTAATGTGCACGATAATACTTTTTTATTCTGTTTGTATTTTACCAATATAAATGTGATACATACTACTTTTGTAAGTATTTTTATCTTTGTTTCCTGTAAAATCTCTTGTTACCCCCTTATTCTATAGGTAAGTATAATTATCTAATTTCAAATAAAATACAATGAAATTCCATTAAATTACAGAGGAATTGAATCGTTAGTCGTGGACGGTATTATAAAGTGTTACCTTGAAAAGTTGTGTATATGTGGGGCAAGGCTGCAAAGGGCTTGGGTAAAAGATGGTTATTTTGAAATAAGATTATTAGGCCCCCTTTAAGTTCATGCACAGTACCGTAGCTAAATATTTGCAGTGGGATGTGTGGAAACGTATTTTATGTTGTTTTCCTGAAGTCACAGTTGAAATAAAAAGAGAACATGATGATAATTAGACATTAAATAATTAATTGAATACATTAATTCTAAGTCGTGTGTGAGCGAATTAAAGTTTGGAGCTCTGAAGGGCTGCCGGGGCGCGCGTTGCTCCGACTGCTAACGAAGAGGTGGCAGTTGTCAGAGTCAGGCATGTCATGCTGCCGGGTCACTTCTTTAGGTCTTCTCTGTGGGCGGTAACAGATGAGCTGCTGTGCTGGTTACTGCAGTTTTCCTCATCGTGATCTTGTTGTAACACCAGTGACAGCTGCTAACGTGTTAGTTGCTAATTTGTCAGCAGATGAGTTTTACAAGAACAATTTCCACTACCTGACAGCAAAACAACGGAGGGGAAATTTGTTCTCAAAGCAAAACAAGTAATGATGTGAGACACCAGTATCACAGAGATCAACAAAAATGAAACCATCTGAAAAAAACATCAACAGTGCTATTTGTTTACACGTTTTCTCGAGCATATTATTCACTCCCTGTTCAGCCTTTCTGCACCGCTAAAGTCACATTAGGTCAACGTTTTCATGATTTGTTTTTAGCACTTTGAACTTTTGTTGCTGTTTAACCGTTTAAATCCTCCTGTTCTTTGACTTGAGTTAAAAACACTCTGATAAGTATACATTTACAATGTAAGACTACCAGCAACTTCGTTAGGTACACCCTGCTAGTACCGGGTTAGACCCCCTTCCAGAAATGCCCTAAATGTTTAAGGCACCAAACAGTAGCTGTAGATCCTTTGGATCTCCTATTTTACCACATCGGAAAATGCAGTTTGAGTACAGTGAGCTCACTGTCATGAAGAAAGAGGTTTGAGCTTTTGTGATATTGAACGTTATCCTGCTGCAAGCAGTCATCACCAGATGGGTGCACTGTGGTCATCAAGAGATGCTCAGCCACATTTCCTGAACGCAGCGACTCTGTGCTTTGCAGTGATATTAGGGTCGTTATGGCAATCCCAGGCATGGTATTGCAGCCCCGCGAAGACGAAGGTTGGTTGAGACACGAGAGATGGAAAGTTGTTACCCAGTGTGTGCCATGAAAATATCCTCCACACCACTGCATCACTAACAGCCTGAACTGTTTGACAAGAGACATCAAATCCTGAGCATCTACCATCTATCTGAACGTCGCAGCAAAAATGAAGATCGAGCTTTATCTCATTTTCTCTTGTCCAATTTTGGTGAGTCTGTTGAAATTATAGCCTTAGTTTGCTGTTTTTAGCTGAAAGAAATGGCATCAGGCGTGGTCTTCTGCTGCTTTAGCCCAGCTGTTCAAGGTTTGTTGTGTTGTGCTGTCAGGGATGCTCTTCTGCATTCATTAGTTGTAATGAGTGGTTATTTGAGTTACTGTTGCCTGCCTATCAACTCGAAGCAGTCTGGTCAGTCTCGTCTGATCTTTGGCATCAACAAAGCATTTTCACCCATTGCTGCCTCCTCGATATTTTCTAAATTCTTTTTGAGACCGTTGTCTGAATATCCCAGTAGATCAGCAGTTTCTGAAACAGTCAGAGCATCTGCCATCTGGCACCAACAACCATGCATTTAACTTTAATCACTTTAATCACCTTTCTTCTCAAATCTGATGCTCACTTTGAACCTCAATGGCTTGTCTTGATCATGTATATATATGTCTAATTTCACTGAGTTGCTGCCAAGTGACTGGTGGATAAGACATCTGCATTAATGAGCACTTCAACAGATGTACCTAACAAAGTGGCCAGCGAGTGTCTCTCCTGTTAATATTTTGGTGTTTTAATATAAATGTGCATTATTACATGTATGTATTAAAAAAACAGATTTTCCTTTTTCATTAATGAGCATACAATAGCTGTATATATTCATATTGGCCAACACAACTGAGACTAGAGGGGATTACAAACAGGAACCACGAGTCAGTACATTTGCACGCTGTAGAGTTGTATAAAGCGATAAGTATAGGGTACAGTCTGATACATGTGTCAGACTTGGTGTTGAGCTGTATTCCAAATGTCTGCAACCTTCCTGCAGTACACACACACACACACACACACACACACACCTAAAACTAACCTGGTTTACACTGACAGCAGGTACTGGCAGTGGGGTTTGCTGTAGTGCTGCTGGTGGAGTGGCTGTGTTAGTGTTTGAGTTGGTAGCACTGCGAGGTTCTTTCCTTGGGGCTGTTTTCCCACTGGGAGGTTTACTACGCGGCCTCGGGGGGTTCTGATGCTCCTGGGAGGGGGGAGGCAACAGGTCCTTCTCCCTCGCTGCAGGGCTAACGGGAGAAAAGCAATAAGAGGAAACCTCACTATTGGAATTAGGTTCACCCTTGAGCAAGGCAGTGAAGCCCAAGCTACATGATGTGCGCTGATAAACAGTAGAAGGTAATGCTTGCCATTGCTAGGTCTTTTGGGGGGCTGAACAAAATGAAAAAAACATGACAGCATGAAATAATTGAAAACAGCATGCATTCAGTCAAACCTGTTTGGCTTAAAATGGAAAGAAGAAAAGGAAGAGGTGATTGAGGGAGACGAAAAACAGAGGAAAAAGAATCAGTGTTATTTTTTTTCTAATTAGGCTAACGTCAAGCTGCGCACAGAGTCTGACATGGCTTCTACTCAATCTCAGCACTTTTCAACTCAGAGGGAGTGACACTGTGCCAGACAGCTCAGTGATCCACTGGAACCTCTGTTAGCTGCAGTGTTAAGCAAGGCAGTAAGGTTCCTAACAGTAATTGTAATAGTTGTGTCAATAGCAAACATTGTGTCAGTTACAGAGCCAGTTACAAATCAGAATATAGGCTGAAATTGATTTTTTTTCTTAAACTATCAGGCTTAAGTTGAAATGATGTGCACTATTGTCTTCTTCGCTTCACCTCACTTCACTGTGACGTCAAAAAATGATATCCACCTTCACTACAGTATATCACAACAAATGAATTCTGACAAATATAGCTACATATGATATTGGTGGCAATGGACATGACCATGGAAATATTAAATTGAAAAAAGTCACTGACTTTCAAAGTCAATGCTAACATGCCAGCTGAAATCACATGTTGCTTTAACTCGGTGGTTATATATTATATCATTATATTCAGCCATTAGAAGGAATATGGTGCTATATATGCTATGGTGAGGATTTTACAGCATTGTGTTTACTCTTATAAATATCTGTCCTGCCAGTGTTATATATCAGTGTTTCTGTGTCTACAATCAAAAAAAGTTGTTAACCAATAACAAACAAGTACTACTCCAACGAAGCGTTAACTATATTATAAGTAAAAAAAAAAGCATTATATATAAAACACAAGCAGCTAATACGTGTGAATTCAGCATCTTGATCATTTTCTTTATTTCTTACCTGTGCTGGTTTGCTCTGTTCCATGTCTGGTTCTGATTATCCTCCACGCTGTTTGACCTCTCTGTCCGTCTGGGCTGTTTCTTGCCCGTGGTGTTCCTCCTTGGGGTCGTGACCTCAGGCCCTGACAACAGGCCCAGCGACAACCTCATCTTTGACCTCTGGCCCTCCCCTGAGGCCTTCTGGCTCAGTTTGGCCTTTGCCTTCTCTCTGCCCGGACTGAAGAAAACAAAACACATTTTTTATATATATATATATGTATATGGTTAAGACACATTTTTGTCAGCTGCAACCTACAATTAGTGTTTCATTCAGTCTTTCATTCAGCAGATGCTATTTTGAAGAGCTACTTTAGCAATATTCTAAACAAACCTACCAGAAAGCTTGCCTTGTGTCCTTGTGCTCCACTGTAGGTGCAGCTGGAGCAGGGGTACTGCTCGATCCACAGGGCTTGGTCTTGGCAGCCGTACCCACTCCTGGTGCTTCGTTGCCTGGAGAGAACGTCTCTGGACCCTGGTTGATGGAGCCTAAGCAGTGGACCATTTGACTAGAATAGGTAATTGTAACCAAACCAATATATGTTTATCTAGGCTATTTAGCACATCATGCAGTTCTTCATGGACAGGATGGCTTTAACCTTCCATATCTACCAACCTGTGCCATGATGCTCTTGTTGTGGGGGAACCAGGGGTTTGGTTTGAGCTTGCACCTTATTCAACCAGCTGTCCAGCTGCCACTTGTTAGTGGACGGAGGCTCGGGCTAATAGGAGGAAAAAGACAACTTTTTATTTTGTTTGTGCTGTGAATTTTTTTTTACAGCTTCCTCTCTTTCCATCAGTTTCTTCCAGTGTGTCTGACGGCACACGCCTACAAAACCAAGCAGCGTCAAGACATTAAAATAATGTGATAAATACTGTCGAAATTTGTTTTTTCTGCAGTTGGAGTTTTATGACTTTCAGAGCACTGACAAGATAGTATGGGAAGAGTTCATTTAATTTACAGACAGTAAGATTTACAGTAAAGTGAGTAGCTGTGGGAGAATAACAAAGGAAGTGAAAGGGGATCTGTCTCTTATAAAATATAAATAAAACTGGAGAGATTTGTCAGAGCTGAAGATATTCACAGCCTCTGTATTTGGTGGGTTGTTGACAGATGGTTAAACTATGTTACTGTGCAAAAATCTTGAGTGACCCCTCATGTCTTTATCTTTATATGTAAGAAGCCAGGCTTTCTTTCTTGCCATTTTTTAAATTAGTCTTAAGGAATAATTCTCCAAGTTCTCTGAGAGCGGCTTTTTCACTCACTTCAGATCAGTCCTTATACCTGACCTTTTTCAGAGGAATGTTATTTTGTTTGTGAAGCCACTTTACACTGACCTATGAGTCATTCAAACATAAAAGAGGTGCCTAACTGAAGGGATGGATTCATAGACAAGCGTTGTGTCTACAAATAACAGACGTCTTAGAAAAGAACCAATTTTAAATAGTATTTTTAGGCACGTTGCTTCTAGCAGCAATACATAATTTGTTCTAGTTTCTTTAACAAAGTTTGACAGACATAAAATTGAATTTCTGAACCAGCAACGTGATTCCCAGAAAAAAAACGTGGCTGCCAATAAACCATTTTTAAGGAAAAGCAATGGAGAAAAAAGGCCAAATTACACAAGAACTGGACAGAAAATTTTTTCTTCAAATTGTCATCAATATGTATGGAGGAGGCCAAGCGAGAGGTACAACAATGAGTCTATAGCCATCTACAACATCTGTTACAATGTCTGATTGGCAGCAGTCTTTTTCCAACATGACAATGATCCCACCCGCAATGCCAGTGACGCAAAGTCACACAATGGAACAACAATGGAGTCGTTGATTGGCCTCCCCATAGCCTGGACTTTACCATCACTGAAGAAGTGTGGGATCATCTTGACAGAGAACAGAATAAAAGGCAGCAACATCCAAAGAAGAGCTTTGAAAGTCCTTCAAAATGCCCGGAGAACTATTGCTAGAGAAATTACAAGCAAGCTCAAAGAAATTACAAGAAAACTTGTAATTCTAAGCCTAAACTTACTTAGTTTAGGCTGTGTTGATGAAAAAAGGTGGTCATATCAATTGACTTTCAAACTTTCAAGCCTATTAGAATTGTACAAACTCTGCTTTTACCTTAGGTACTGTATTTCCATTTATTTTTGCACGTTTCATTAAATCCCTGGACCATTCCTAGAAAAATCTAAATAAATGAGGGCTGGTTCAAGACTTGCACATTACTGCATGTGATAGAAAAAAATGAGATCTTGACAGCTGAAAAAAGCAAAGCCTTTCATGACTCATATATCAACTAATCCCTTATTTTATTTTATAATACATTAAACATAAGCGAATATAATATGCACTTATTCGTATTATTTTCAAGATTTTAATATTCCAATAAAAAATTTGCGTGTTTACTCAGTTGGTACCCACTGTGTGCACGCAGTTACTAGGAAATCTGCATGAATACACACAAGCGCACATACACACACCGAGTTGTCATCCTACCTCTGGAGTGTTTGTGCGGGAGGCCTGATTATACTCGCTGTCACTGGAGCTGCTCTCAGACTCGTCGGTGTCAGACTCTGAGCTGCTTTCTGATTCACTGCTGCTCCCTGATGCACCACTAAAAAAGAAAGACAGACAGAATGGAGAGGGGGGGGGATCAACATGTCACAATGGAACAAAACAAAATCAGTTTCACTAGATGCTGAGAAAGCACACCGACGGACACTGTCACCGCTAATGAGGCTACACCAAAAAGTTTGAGCACAAAGTTTCACACTTTGCGGGACTAGACATGGATGTCCACTCCCTCCTTTGCTTTTGGCTTTTTTTTGTAATGGCTGTCAGCACTGTCTGTCAGAAACCAAAGGTTTACAGATTCAGAACATTCGACTCGTCTTTATCTAGATGATATTCTACTTAATCTTGAATCATCCATAAATTTAGGACAGAAAATAATCTTTTGATGAATTATGGCTTAAACATCTACACGTCCTTTTTCTTAAACCCCAAAATGCTGTTCTTTTTTCTCTCTCTCCAAACAACATGACATCCACTATGAAGGAATAAAAGATTTAAAAATTCTGGACTGACCTCTCATTCGCCAGCTAAAGTCAATTATGTCTTTTATTGATTTCAAATTTTTGTACAGCCAAGAGGACTCTATGACCAAAGTCACCTTTCTACTGGCATGAACACAAATCTTTTTGTCTTTTTAAATCCAACTTTCAAACTCAGGAAGCTTCTAGAAATAATTTACCCTTAACTGGACATGAATTTGAACAAGCACGTTAAAAATGTATCAGAAGTGCCCTTCTTATATAAATATACTTTAACTTAGAAATGTGCATGACATGTGTGGGAGCAAACAGCTTTTGTTCACTGCTACTAGATGAAGCCCTACAGTGTTTACTGACTCATCCTGCCACTTAGTCTCAATCAGTGTCAGGGCTGTTTAAAGTACCTGCTGGGTCGTGACTTTCACTCTTGCTTGTACTGCTTCTCTGGCTTTAGTGTCAAGATTGTAGCTCCTTATCAGTCTGGTTTGAATGAGATGAGCTGCGAGCAAACGAGTTTGTCCATTAAAATGACGAGTGGGGTTCTAGACGACTATTATTTATATATTGAACATGTGTGATGGTGATTCATGTGAAATAAATAGGATGAAAAGTGCAATTTCCCTCCAAATGCAAGTCTAATGGTGGTGTTCTGTTGGATGCAGATAGACAGTATACATAAGGTGTCCTTTGCTGTCTGTGACTGGACACACCTGCAGTAGCAACTGGATGCTTTTTTGTAAAAAAAACATTATTTTTTGGCATTTTGCCTGTTTGGGATAGAGACAGCAAAGAGGGGAGAGAGAGGGTGAAGACATGTAGCAGAAGCCCATGGGTCAGACTCGAACCCGGGCCGCTGCGCTCTGGCCATGCGGGATGTGG
>VOQK01020280.1:1411-12681 GCA_015052645.1 Benitochromis conjunctus
CGTTGAATTTGCAACTTCCCTGAATAGTCTTGAAACCAAAGACTATAACAGCCAGGATAAAGCATCTGTCAGAAGTCGGTCTAAAGTTTCAAGTGCCTAACACACTCGTAAGATCTTATGTATGACCAGGACAAACTAGCACAGCCTCGTCTGCGCTTTAGTCTGCTGATCCGCCGATCCTCTTCTGCTCATTTGGTAATCCAGAGAGCTCTTTCCGTGATTACACTATCACAGACAAACCGCCTGTTTCCACAGTGAAAGGGGGATTAAAGCCAGCCTCCTTTATTCAGACGGCTCACTAACCACAGTGTACTCACCCCAACCACCAAATGAATAGATGTTCTCCAGGGAATAAAGAGCTCAGTGCATAGAGACAAAGGAAGGTAAATGGAAGCTAATGAAGAGGAGACTGAGAGGAGGAGAGCGACAAGCGCTCTGTATAAATATGCTGGTCTATATTTATTTATTTATTTTTAATCCTACAGTGCGTTCACCTTGTCTTTGAAGACTGAATGTCACCAAGTCTGAGGTTTATAAAGTATTTAAGTGAATTTGCTGCAGATAGTTCGTCAGCACCGCAGAGGGAAAACGAGAAGATGCACTTTGCATCAGGTCTAATCATTAACATCACAGCAGAGCTGCTATTACAGCATGCAACACAATAATCCCCCCTTTTTGTTTTTGTCATTTTTTAATTTAAAGATCCTCCTCACTGGAAGCACCTTAAAATATAATGCAGAAGGTGAAATTAGCCAATTGTTTGTTTTTGTGAAGGAGGAAGTGTGTGTTTGCAAATGCTGGTATTAAACAGAAAAATCATACTTCTGGGGCGGTATAAAAAGAAAGAAAACGCTTCCTGGAGAGAAGCTGCTGACAGATTTAGGTTGTGACGATTGTCAAGATAAGAGAAGAAAGATGCCGCTTCAGTATTTTAACATCAATTCACCTAAATTTAATGCAAGACTTGACACCTATTGGCCTTCTATTTATGTGCTTCTTAAAGCTTTTCTCTCAGTGTTGATGGGGAACATCAGGATAATATAAATGCGTCGGTATGCCAATATTTCTCTTTTGTGTTTTGCTCTTTTGCACCTTCACTGAGTGTTCGGGTGGTTTTTGTGCTTCATTGTCTTAATTCATTGTTCACGTGCGTAGGAGGCTTGCATTGTCACCACCTTCCAGTTGCTGTGACTCATAATAATCCTTAATACTAATTCGATTCTAGTTTATCCCCTACACTCTTAAGAAATAGCAGTACAATAAAATCCCACATCTGTCCCTACTTCAGTGCATCTGTTATACTTCCAGGTGACTTTGTGTACCTGACAGAGGTGTGCCCAAGAAGGAAAAGGATATAAAGTTATAACAAAGTCCGTGATCGCCCAAGTATTTCAACAAACAAGTATTACATTTATTTACTGCAGACATGCTGTAACACTGTGTTGTGGTGAAAAGACCTGAGTGTTGGAGTGAAGCTGTTAATTTACTGGTCGATCTGTATTCCTACCATCACCTATTGCCACGAGCTGCGAGCTGTGACCGAAAGAATAAGACTGCAGACACAAACAGAAAGGAGATTGTTCCAAAGACCATTCTCCCTTAGAGGTAGAGTGAGGAGCTGCTGCTCCCCCACCTCGAAAGCAGCCTTGGAGGTGGTTTATGTGATCTGAGCTGGATGCTTACTGGTTTTAGGCACGTCCTAGTGGGAGGAGGCCCTGCAGCAGACTTGTGACATACTTGAGAGATGATATCTTTCAAGGGGCTCGGGAATGCTGATGTTGTCCAAAGAAGGGCTGAAGTAGGCAGCTGGGGAGAGAGAGCCTTGTTTTCTCTGTTAAGGCTATGAACTGGACTGGTGTTGTTGGGGTGTTGTTATTATACAGATAACACATAATCTAATAACTAACCTACAAAATTACAACTCAAATCAAATAGCATTTTTCACTTTTTTATAATTTTGAAAGGGTTTTTGCAACCTTCTTGGTTTCTCTACATGTTTCAGATCATCATATTAGACAGAGATAACTCAGCTAAATACAAAACGTAGTTTTTACCTCTCTGCCTTAAACGGTTGATGAGGTGTTATCATCACCCTCGCGGGTGGGTGGCATGGACCTACATTTCTGAACGCAATAACTAAAGAACGAGGCAACGTTGGGTTTTTTTTAATTCATAGCTTAGGTGCATCTATTACAAATCTCAGAGTTAAAATCTCAGTGACCTTGAACTCAAGGTAAAGATCAAACCTCACCTTTTCTCAAAATCACCTTATCAAATTTATACCACAGGACCATCTATTAGGAGGCAAGCAATAACCTAGATATCTGTAACTAACAGTAAATACTAAATATTGAATGTTATTGTGTAGCACGCAAGATCGACAGCGCTTTGAGGTAGCAGCCAAGAAAGATATAGTTTGTGTCTGTGAGCATCAGTGTGTACATCTGTGTGCACACCTGTATGTGTGAGCGCGCTTGTATTCAAAAGGTTTCTCCATGTAACGATCTGCTAGAGGGTGTGAGGAGCCATAGCCCCGCCCCCCAGGGCATGAAGCAGGCATGGAGGAGATCCAGGCCCCAGACATCCAGATGCCCCCAGAGCATGAGAGCCCAAGGAGAACCATTGGAGGGGGAACCGTGCCACCCTCCTGGAAAGAGCTGAGGAGAGCCCCAGACGTGGGGTCACCCAGCAGCCGCGGGGCTGTAGTGACGTGCCCGCGTCACACAGCATTTCATAAAATGATCATTACACCAACAGTTAAACATGGTGGTGGTAGCGTGGTGGTTAGTACCTGGACCACTTGTAATTGATGGAACCATGAATCCTGTGCTGTACCAGAAAATCCTGAAGGACAACGTCTGGCCAGTAGTTCATCGCCTGACGCTTGAGCATACTCAGATTACGCTGAAGGACGAAGATCTTAAACACACCAGCAGGTCCACTTCTGGATGGCTCAAAAAAAATAAAGGATTTGGAGTGGCCTCATAAAAGTCTGGACTTAAATTCAATTGAGATGCTTTGGCATGACCTTAAACAGGCCGTGCATGTTTGAAACCCCTCCAGTGTGGCTGAATTAAAGCAATTCTGCAAAAAATAGTTGGCTAAATTCCCCCACAGTGATGTTAAAGACTCATTGGGAGTTCTCACAAACATATGATTACAGTTCTTGCTGCCAATGGTGGAACAACCAGTTATTAGGTATAGCTTTATTTCCTTAATAAAAAAAAAATAAATCGTCATTTAAAATCTGCATTTTAAGTTGACTCAGGTTTTGTTTAATATAAAAATTGGTTTGATGATCTGAAACATGTAAGTGTTCTAAATATACAAACTGTCAGGAAGTGGCGTTAAAAAATTCACAGCACTGCAGGTGCATTTTACTTGATTTGATCATCTGAAAGCCTGAAAGTATGCAGAATCAGATTCAGATACACACACAAAAATGAGTGCAAAGGAAAAAGAGTAAGAGTGAAGTAGAGAAGTAGAAAATAAATTACAGTTGGCCAAGGAGACATCTTTGGGCCAGTAGATTGAGGAAAAGACAGAAATATTAAACAACATCAAGTGTGACCTTTACAAAGAGCGGGGGAATTAACTGATTAAATGAACTCTGAGGCTGAGAAAAAGAGCGTGAAATGAAAGTCAGAAATCAGCAGGTTGTATGACTGCAAAGGACTGCATGATATGAAGAAAATGTGCAGCATGAAAAATACTATTGTTCAATACAACAATTTAGTATGACTTGACATAATAAAAAGTATTGAAGTGTGCATATCCTAATACAGATCCATCCTGCTTTAATAGGCACGCTCACGAGGAAATGAAATCAATTATTTTGAACCTTCTTTTATCGGACAAAGTTAAGTGTTTGCATCCTGAGTGTGAATGCATAAGAAGTACTCTAATTCACATCCTATTTACTGCATTTCAGGGAGCACTTTGCAGTGTATTTATTTTACATATGAACGTGAAAACAGGATTTGTTTAAGGGCAGTGCAGATTCTGTATCAGAAAAGGTACAAATACAGTAGTGGATGAAATAAATGAGTAAGTGAAAAATGATTTTTAATGTGAACATCTGTCTCTGTGTGTAGATATTATACCCAGATAATGCCAGTGATAACACTGGAGGTAGTCGACAGCTGATCAGACCCTAAAGTCAAAAACGCGATGACTAGTTCAATACAAGAAGGGATGTCTAGTTCATGTTTTTTCCTCCTAATCCCAAAATAAAAAGAATTAGAATCCTTATTTTATACCATAATTAGAATCAGCCAACTAATATTGAATATCTCACATCAGTGGCAGATTAATATTGGCAGAAAAATAAGTCATTGCAAATGTGCTGCAGCAGGAAGCTTTGGGCAGGAAATGACAGCCTTTTTCCATCTCCGCTGTGACTGAAGGTATTGATCTAAAGGTCACTGTTTCAGCCAAAAACTGCCTCAGTTAACCTGCAAAATGTCACTGAATTAGATCAACGGCTTTCCTGCCTCAAACTGGACTTTGAGATGAGGTCGTGATGCTCATTTATGCATCATTGGCCTGCATATGCATTTTTGTTTGTAGAAAAATGGGTTATATTTACAGGTCCTGATTTTCAGTCCAGTTCTTGTGTAATTTGGCACGCTGTGAGCACAGATGCCCCATTCACCTGCTGTTCTAATCTTCTGTTCAGCCAATGAGAGGGTGTACTCAAGACCTGCATTAAGGTTGAGAATATTTACTTTGAATTGTGAACCATGTATAACTAGTTTAGTGGGGTTTACAATTCATTTAGAGCTGGATATAAGCAAAATATATCCACTTTATCTGTGTTGATCTTATAACTGTGTATTGTATAAACTTTGTGTGCTAGTACATGGAAGTGACATCTGTTAGGATCTGTTTAGGGTGAGAGTTTGGTAAACATCCATATTCTTTTATGGAATTTTCCTCTGTTTGTAACACAAATGGAAGAGCTCATTGCTGAACCAGCCAAATGCCTAGAATGCAGTTTTCTACATTTAAAGAATGTGCTTCTTTAGCATGTGGCTCTTTTTTTTTTTTTTTTTTTTACATATATTTTATTTATATTAATTTATATTGTAAGGTAAAAAGAGAGTGAACATGACACCAGCATCTCCCTGCTGTAGCAGTTTAGCTAAATGTTAAACGAACATAACAGTTTGACACCAGATTTCCCAGAAATATTGAAATTAATGCTACAATCCATGACAAACCAGCTGCTTAGAAAATGTTATAACAGCTTTTATCCATGTTACATAAAACTATATATTTACATGCTGCTTTGTTGAGTTGCTACAGTGACAGCAGTTTTATGATTGAGAGACTGCGCATACCTCTTTGGCCCTTTATTGCGTCTGTTAACAGGCGTGTCCTCTCACAGAGTTCCTGCAAGGTGTGAGTCTTCTGAATGTTTCAGCAGAGTTTGTGGCAGATGCTTCCAGCAGGGTTTGTGTGCAGTTGTGTTTGCATTTGAGGATTTGCATCTAAACTCTGAACCTCTGCCTGTGCTATGACTTTGAGAAGGTAAATAGCGGAAGGACAGCTAATATTTAATTACCCACATCATCCTGTAATGTGAGCTGGCTGTTCTTTAGGGGATCATTTTATTAATGTGACTCCAAAACTACGACTTTCTCTTCTTTTTCTTTCTGTGTGGTGAACCTGCTCGTTTGATATTGAATAATAAATCATCAAGTACTCATCATCAAAATGTCTGCAGACATCTGAAACATAACCAGGCTAAAGTTGATATTGTTAATGTCATACTAAATTCTTTTTCAGATTAATTTTTTCTAAAGTGGAAAATCCAGTAAATGTTTTTAGATCTGAGTTTGAATTTACACTGTTGTTGTTACTTGTATTCAATTCAATTCAATTTTATTTACACAGCACCAAATCACAACAACAGTCGCCTCAAGGCGCTTTATATTTTAAGGTAGACCCTACAATAATACATACAGAGAAAAACCCAACAATCATATGACCCCCTATGAGCAAGCACTTTGGCGAAAGTGGGAAGGAAAACAGGAAGAAACCTCCGGCAGAACCAGGCTCAGGGAGGGGCGCGACCGGTTGAGGTGAGGGGGAGCAAGACAGGATAAAAGATTGCACGCATACTTGCAGACAAGTGGTTACTCCATGTATTTCCATTCCTGTCTTTGTTTTTTCACTTTATACCCCCATCAGTTGCTGCTTTGGAAATGTCCGGCTTAAATACAAAAGAATACACATGAGAATGGCAAAAAAGGCAAAAGGAGAAGTAAGACCTCCACGTTTTGGCCTACCTCAGGGATTTAGCACCACATAAGTCGATGTGTGTGTTAGCCTTGTAATGGGTCTCGTAGCCTGGTGGAAATCAGAAATCTGTCAAAGTACCAGCAGCCAAAATGTCTCGGGCGACTGGCAGCTGCCCGGGAATCCTGTGATGCAGTAATTGTGAGTCAGTATAAGCCTGCTGGCTGGTTTCCCTCACAGTGGGCTTTTACACAATATGCATTATACACATTAAATTCAGGTCCTCCTCATTGTTCTTATTTCAGAGTCACAAACAGCAGTATTGAATCTTATAAATGATCAATATTGAAACAGCAGCGTATCTGATCAGTTGGCTGAAGCTGTGCTTTGTTTTAAAGGACTGTCGAAAACATATTTTTCTAGGGCAGCATTTTCTTAAACATTCGTCTTAAACATTCTCTGCTTGTGTTAATTTATTCTGGGCACATCTCCTTTATCTAAGTATGTATGTAGGTTCAAAGATTTGGAATGGAGAGCATCGGAGTCTTTTGTCTGCAAGTTACAAATGTGCAAAGACCTTGACTGCTACATTTTCTCGTAACTGTATGATGTATGTGTTTAATTATGCTGCAGGGATGTGTGGAATGAAAAACAACAGACACGGGGTTTTGATAAATTTGGCCCTATGTTGACCGACCAAGGTGACGTGAGATGGATCCCTGGATAAGAAAGGAAAAAATGTGCTGTGATAACGTTGTGGAATTTCTTGCTTAATTTAGCAGAAAACAGAGTAAATAGAAAAGTTTTCCTTTGGTGTAAATCACATAGTTCTTAGAAGTTCAATATAGAAGCTGAACTACACTGTATGAGCAATAATAATAATCATTAAAAGGTGAATATACAGTCTTTGTGCAGTACTGTGAAGAACTCAGTACACCTATACTACTTCTAATAAGAAGCAGCCAGGTGCTGCTAATCATATATACTTGATTAATCGAAAACTTCTATAAAAGCAGAACATTTGGCACTTTGCTGTTATGGAGGATTCAGGTGTGTGTTAACACAATGCCACAGAAAGACTTAATAAGCATGCGTTGTATAGAAGGGTTGCCTGGAGAAAGCCTCTTCCCCTTAAAGAGAAGAACGTGACAGCATAGCTTTAAAGTGTTCAGAGGTTTAAAATGTTGCATCTGAACAAACCACAAGACCTCTGGAACAAAACCAGACGCAGGATATCACCACAAACACGTCATACCAACTGTCAAGCACGGTGGTGGAGTGGTGATGATTTGCGTTGGTTTCATAGCTACAGGACCTGGGCGCCTCGGAGACACCGAGTCAACCATGAACTCGTCTGTGTACCAAAATATTCTAGAGTCAAATGTGATGCACCTGCCTAAAGCTTGGCCCAAACTGGGTCATGCAACAGGGCGATGCACTGCAGCAAATCTGCAGCGAAGTCATTGAAAAGAAAAGAATCAGTTATAGACAAAAATCTGTGGTTATTTTTTAGCCTTAACATCTTTTATTTGATGGACAGTGCAGAGAGTAGACAGGAAGGGGCTCCTGCCATAAGGTCCCTACAGGTACAATAGCACCCCAGTTTTATCCACATTGTGAAGCACATTACAGCTGTGTTCTTCTTAGAAAGACGACATATTTTGAGCACACAGTATACTATAATCTCACGCACACCTTAAATGAGCGCACGGGCTCATATCTGCCTGTACAGACCGCTGAATCCAGCCAATTATCCCACATTTGATCCGGATATTCCTTCCATCTTTGACAGTTCCTTCATCCCTTCATGTTTTTACCTCTTTCCATTTGCCCTCGGCGCTTCCTGCACAGCAGAGAAGAGCAGAGCAGAGATCTTTGACGCCTCAAGTCTGGATGTGTCTGTGAGAGAGAGGGAGAACGTCTGCTTTATGCTGAACGAGGACGTGAATGATGACACGTGTCAAGTGTGCTGCATCACGAACGTGACTTTGTGGTGTGTGACTGCATCGCTGTGTGTGTGTTATAGCCTGCCTTCAGTCTAACACTTTCCAGCTCTCAGAGTGAGAAAAAAAAATGCGTTTGCCTGGATACTTCATTTAACAGCTGCCATTTCAACTCCCACACAGCTATCACATTGGCAGCGTGCAGACACACACACTGCCATTCGCAGAGCTGTTAGCCGAAGTGTTGGAGAGTGATGTGCGCTCAGTGGAAGCTGTGTTGAGGTCTAATGATTCAGGGCAATTTATTGTTCCCATAAAGGTGTTACAGAGCTCTCCGAAGCACCTTTACCTTTCAAGCCAATTCCTAGCTGCTTGTTTGAGTCTCTTCTTTCAGACTCTGTTGTCATGTCCACAAAATCAGCCTAAACTTAACACACAACATTTGGGGGAATTAGCTGAATTATATTCCCTTTTTTTCCCCCAGAGCATACCTGTTAGATTTGTTTGATATCCTCCAGGCAATCCATAATTTCAATTCAGTCAAGACCCCTGTAGACAAAAGCAGATTAATATTTATGACTGGAGTAATTCATTGTTTGGCAGCTCTGTTCTGGGACCTTGCCACCCTTCATTATGCAGACAGTAAAAACTGGTGATGGGGAGGGCATCAGCAGGAGCACAGAGAAGATCAAGCATCATTGACAGCAGATTTCAGATTAAGTCAGATAAAGTGTGAAAGGAGGAGCTGGGGTTATTTATATAGCACCAATTCACAATAACAGTCCCCCCAAGGTGCTTTATATTGTAAGGTAAAGACACTACAATATTAAAAGGAAACCTCAACAATCACACGGCCCACTATGAGCAAGCACTTGGCGACAGGGGAAGGAAAAACATGCGGCAGAACCAGGCTCAGGGAGGGGCAGGCTTCTGCTGTGACCGGATGGGGGTGAGAGGAGGAAGACAGTACAAAGGACACGCTGTGAGAGAGTGATAGAGATAAATAATAACTAATGATTAAATACAGTAGTGGTGTATGAATACAGAGGGAATGAAAAGAGATGAGTGAAGAAGTAAAGCTCAGTTCAAGGAGCCTGATTCATAGTAGAGGGGCCTGATTCTAGAGTACAGGAGCATCGGACAGCTAAGTGCTCTATTAGGAGAATGTGGTGCGAAGAGGTCTTTAAGGAATGATGGGGGCCTGATTATTCAAGATCAAGGATAATCAAGGATTTTAACTTCAGTTCTGGATTTAACAGGGAGACGGTGAAGAGAAGCTAATTTGGGAGGAATGTGCTGTCTGTTTCTAGTCCCTGTCAGTACTCTCGCTGCAGCTCTCTGGATCGACTGAAGGCTCTTCAGGGGTTTTTAGAACAACCTGGCAGAAGTGGGTTGCAAAGTGGCTACCACACTAAAGCAGAAGGCCCTATATTAAATTTGCCATCTGAATCTATAAAAGGGTATCAGCTGACACGAGTGGGTGTTAAAATCATTTTAGCTGTCGTCACTGCTGGGCTTGACTGCATGGCCTGGTTGAACTAACGTTGTGCTCAATTTCTTGTCAGCACAGCACATAAATCAGTTTGAGAGTTGACACTTAATCAATATAGACAATCCCCCCAGTTCCAATGATTTATGGTTATTCACTCACAAGAAAGAAGTTTGAGGAGGTTCCCACTTTTTTCCAAAATCAAATTTCCATTTTACAAACGGTGGTAAAAGTGCTGAAATGGAGCATCCTCTCATCTAAGCTACCTGTCAGTAACGCTGCTGCTGCTGCTGCAGCAGGGTCCTTATTGAGTCCACTCAGATTTACTTTCGACTCATACATGATTCCTCTGTCACACCGTTTTACTCTCAGGTTTTCTGGAACTTTGCAGTTCACAGATTGGATTTGTGTAGTTTTCCACACAGGTTTTGTGAATCTCACTGGATGAGTAATAAAGCACCTGAAACATAAACGCATTTGTGATTCATTTTGTGCTGTGCTATAGGCAGGAGTGTAAGAAGCTACGTGAGGAGCTGAAAGAGGACCACGAGGAAGACAAGAACTCAGCCTTGGCTCAGCTGGCGCAAAGCAAGGAGCAGGAACTGAGCAATGCCAGGGAGAGCTGGCAGAGGAAAGTGGAGGACCTGCTAGAACAGGTGAGGCTCTTCCCAATGGGAGCACAAACAGTGCTGCCCATGCTTCTGCTCTCTTTAGTGTCTCTGTGCAAAACACTAAAAGGGCAGATATTGAAATGTTATGTGAATTTTGGTGTTTGTGTTGTTTTTTTAGCAATTTCAGAAAGTGAATATTGGTAGATTTTGAAAGACTAAAGTGACTTAGTAAGCTCATAAATAGGTGTGAAGGCTGCAGACAGACATTGAATACAAGATAAAATCAAAACTCGTGAGAATAACATGAGGAAACAAACTAGGACTAAGGCAGGACACAAACTGGAAAACAGGACAGTAAACGGATGATAAAACAAAGCCAAAAGCAGAGATAAGACTGTAGTTGTGGTCAAATAATCATCAATCAATCATATGTACTTAAGAAGGTTTTTGATTGAGTAAATTATTTGCATGGCAGCCATAATAAGAGCTGGTCAAATTCTCAATATGCAAAGAAAAGGCGCCTCGGTGCCTGCTTCCTTACCTCCTTTAGCAGATGATACACTTCCCAACCTTAAGAAAATAAGGCCTTCCCAGAGTTCATAGCAGCACACCATTCACAAACCAAACTGATCAACATACCTGACAAGTGACACAGATCCTGTAAATTACAGCCCTGTGCCATAATTACTTAATACCGTATATCTTCCAATAGTAGCCCCTGCGTTTATTCAAAAAATTATTTGGCCGGCCCAGCATTTAAAAGAGACCGGCGGTTGTTGGAGACCGGCTCTTATTCCCTTCTCAGACAGAATGGACGTTTTGACTTTCTTCCTTCCTCGATAGCATCCGATGACAAAGCATTTTTGACACGAAAAGGTATTTGCCGTATGATTTACTGCAGGAGGGTGGTAGCCCAGATGGTACGAAAAGAATAGTAACGTACAGAAAAGGCGGTGGATCATTTTTACTACAGACCTGTTTACT
>VOQK01020285.1:1653-22782 GCA_015052645.1 Benitochromis conjunctus
TTTTGTGTCTTTTTTTTTTTTTTTAAACCTGGTGATTAACTGACTGGATGAGCCAAGAACCAAAAAACAAAACAAAACAAAAAACCACAAAGCATCATAAGCAATGAGCTGTATTATCAGGGACTGCCATGATTTTTATTATTGTGAGGACACATAAGTGTAACATAAAAGAATAAAAAAAACACTTGACTCTAATGCCGTTTCATCAGTGTGATGTTTCTTTAGCAAACATTTCACTAAAATGCAGTT
Source organism: Benitochromis conjunctus (assembly GCA_015052645.1). Classification (NCBI taxonomy): domain Eukaryota; kingdom Metazoa; phylum Chordata; class Actinopteri; order Cichliformes; family Cichlidae; genus Benitochromis; species Benitochromis conjunctus. Next base: position 1,903 of record VOQK01020285.1, read on the forward strand.
TAGGAACTGCTTGTTCACTTACACTGAATGACAAAACATTTCAATAAGCAATAATCTGCAAACACCAGGGACACTTGAGAACTTTGGCAGAACACTTCTGGTGCACTGTTGTGTAGCAGTTGCTTTTGTTAAGAGGAACAAGCAGCTTTAATGGGAACATTTTGGTTTTACAGTGTGGCTAAAGCTGGTTTGAGGCGTTGTTTTGCCTGACAGGGGCAATGGAGTCCTTTTCTTACCTTTCACACCCTCTCTCTTGCACACACACAAACACACAAAACAACCTTCAATCTTTTCCCATGCTGATCAATAAACGTGATAAGAACTCCATCCTGCCAGTTGGCAGTGACTAATGGGCTGGAAAACACATATTTTCTCCTGAGGGTCGAGAGTGCTGCCCACATATGAGAAACACACAGAGGATGAGAAGACTTTTGTACGTGTTCAGCGTAATGAGATTCCAGACAAATTTGTGTACTAACCGCAAAAGATCCAAGCCACGCTATGAGGACCTGGTGTGTTTGCAGGCATAAAGAAAGTCAGAGATCAATGACTTAACCCTCTGGGGTCTAGGGCAATATGCACTGTCAACACAAATCAAAACGGAATCGCATTGCGGCCCCGCCCCCTTTTATCGCCGATCTCGGTGTGACGCGCCGGCGCGTCAATAGACCACAGAGACAACACCAGAGTTAATATTCATCAGGCATTCATCACGACATTCTTAGGGGCCAAGCTTTGGTTTAAATGGTATTGGTATAATGTTTTTAAAGGTACAGTGTGCAAAATCTCACCACTACATGTCAATTGCAAATTGCAGTCAACCAATTCAAGTGCGTAACTCTAGCTACGGTGGCTGCTGAAGGACAAATACACAAACTGTTAGCTGGCGTTAGTGAAACTGTCTTTGAAGTGAATCTAACATTGTTGGACTCAAACACTTAGTGAATAAACTCTCATACAATATGACAATGTAATTAACCTTTTTATCATAGGAGAAGTGTGATTTTTAGGACACTCAAGCCTAACATTAGCTGGCATTATGTTAGCTCATCTGTCTGGAGACGGAATAGTGATATGTCTAATCTGCTACCAATAAGCAATTGCGACAATATTGCAGATAAATGTGTTAGAGCCGTGAGTTCAGTTCAAGAGGTAAGCCTTGAGGTGAGGAGGTGAAAATAAGGGAGGAAAGAGAGGAGTGGTGATGGAGGATAAAGACAGAATGAGAAAGACACAACATACAGATACAAATGTTAAAGGGTCAAAAATTGAGTTTGTGAACTTTAAATTAAAAGGAACATATAAATCATACTATGTGTGTGCCCATTCTCTAGTTGTATACATAACCACATTCAGGCACAACAGCCATCTCAGTCCATCGTAGTTACTGGGGGCGCTATACCCCATTGCTGGCGCAATGTGGTGTTTCTATTAAATAACCTTTGAAGTTACTGACTGTGCCTTTAAAGCCAAACGGCACTAAAACACCTGTCACATTTCACTATTACATAATTAACTCACTCAGTTACTGCTATTGTTACCCGACTAAGAGACGGGAAAGGGTACGTTACAGTCATCAGGTCAGCTTTATGATTGTAAAGCGGTGACGGCATAAAAATATTCAATTCAAGGCTTTGTGAAAGGACTTTACAAACCAGCGGGTGACATAATGGTTGCTACATCCATCCATCCATCTTTTTTTTTTTTTTTTTTTAAACTGTAAAACAAGAAGAATGGACTCCTGCTGTGGCCTCACAGGTTCAGTGCTTACCATTTCCTAAACTACTTTCCTTTGCGCAGGTGAACTCAATACAAAGACCCCCCCCCTTACTGCACTGTTAATAATGAGTTTACTAATATCTTCCCTCTGTCCTAGAAGCTGGAAACCCCCAGGTTACAAAGTAAAGTTACCCTGGGAAAGGTCATCTTCATAGTGATAAGGTAGGACAAGTTACACCAGCTCCTCCTCCTTCCAAAATGTCTCTTAGTCTACTTTTAGAAAGAAATTGGCTGTTATCGTGGCACAGCTGTGCATCCTTTCATCAGTTTGACATTTACCTCTTCATCACAGGACTGGAGTCAGTGAGCAAACTTTTCTGATGTCCTAGCAGCAAGAAGCATCTGCAAAGACACTGCGCGTCTCATCAGATAATAGAACAGCCTGTATTACATATCATTATTAAGGCCTCACGCTCACTATGGGATTTATTTTTGATAATCAATGTGAACATCTATTCACTTTCACAACGTTCTGAAAGGCATTCATGGAAGAGCTCATTTGTAGATGCAGCAGCTTTGTTCTGTCTTTCCTAATTTTCTTTTCCAATCTCTCCGTGCCTTGTAGACCAGCTCATACAAATAAGGCTGTGATGGAAAGAACATACTGTGGAGGGCCAGCCTGTGCTTTGGAGCACACTGCTGCGCTGATGTGTGTGGGTTCAAGGACTGACAACATAGGTGGCTATGAGGTGGGCTGCACCATAGACTGTATATAAAAGATGGCCAGAGCCACTGGGATCATAACATTATCTTTTTGGATGCAACTATACTGATACTAGAGCCAGAAGTGATCATAACTGGACAAGACAGTTAATGACTAATGCTAGAAAGGTTGTTTAGCATACTGCATCCAAAACCATACAGGCACAGCGCACACAGATACAAGCTCATTAGTTTTAAGTAACAAACTAATAAAATAACAGAAAATCACTCACCAAAACTGAAGCTTCCTCCATAGTCGAACAACAGGCACTGTTGTTTGTCTGATAATTCCAAGAAATGCTCCGAAAACCTCTAACAAGTAGCAGAGGGTCACTTCATTTACTCGAATTAGCTACAGCTGCCTGTGTTAAGATGTCTGTCAATTAATGCAGCAGCACCATGAACTCCAGCATCCAAACAGATGGGTTATCAAAGAACAAATAAATCCACTGTATAGTTGTTATGAAATGTAAAGCTATCCAAAAAGGCTGAAACTACCTTTTGTACCAGGCAGACATAAAGTACCTCATGAAAAAATGAAGCACATGCAAAAGCGTCTTAAACCTGAAAGCCACCAGATGGGGTTCAGGTAGAAGGTAGAATATACATATAGTATATGGCAAATTACAGAATGTCACAGAGACGTTTAATAAATGCTTCAAAGACACTATGACTAAGAAAGTTTCATATCCTCTGAGGCCCATCATGGCTGAAGGAGCAGTTCACTTCACACACAAAGCTCAGTTCATCTGTCAGGATTAGTACAACTCAGCCTGTAAGAAGTTTATAGGATTAGAAGATACTGGGGCACTTCCTAAGTTTGAGGAAGTAAGCTGTAGATTGCATTGTGATGCCAACAATGTTATTTCATTCAGGACGTCGACTGTATATAAAGGTGAATAATTCACTTTTCCCCACAATTCAAGCTAGGGAGGCCCTCCATAATGTTTGGGACAAAGACAGAAGTTTTGTAGTTTAGCCTGTGTACAACACCACAGTGGAGCCCAAATCAAGCAGGCAATATGTGCTTAAAGTGCAGACTTTCTAAAGTATGACATCACAGTAACTAAGTCCATCCATTACACTGTCAATGACCCCAGGTCAAAAGGTTTTTACAAACATTTTGCATGAACTGTTTAAGAATGACAGCTAAAAATGGGGCACATTTATACAAAGTCCCCCATTTTCAGAGGCTCAAAATTAAAGGGACAATTGACTGACAAGCAGTTTCATGGCCAGGTGATGCCGTGAAGTGAAGCAGACATTATATTTGAAGTTGATTCAAAGTGTTGAGAAGTATGAGTCCCAAAGAAAGTGCAATTGAGGGAGGCCATCAGTAGGCTGCAAAACTCAAACAAACTTGTTAGAGAGACAATAAAAACCTCTGATGCAGCCAAAATAAACAGTCTAGTATGAATGTACTGACCAGCTCAGCAACACCAAAAGGCCTGGAACACCACAGACAAGTGCATGATGACAGAGTTAAGTTCACAACATCGTACCAAGTTAAGGACACTCTCGAGTACACAGTCAATCTGAAGTCACCTTCATGAATGAAAATACACACAGAGGAGAAACAGCTGATGATCCAAAGCATGCCACATTATCGGCCTAACATGGTGGAGGCAGCGTTCTGACACAGGTACGTATGGCTCCCAGTCATTGGGTTTTTTCATCCAAGCATTAAAAAGAGTTTAAAAAAAAATAAATAAATACTTAACTGTGTTAGGCTCAATCATTTTGAACCTCTAAAAACAGAGGACTGTGTATAAAAATGTCTATAATTCTAAAACGGTTCATACAAAATATTTGTAAAACCCCTTGAATTAAGTCCCAGCTTCTGATTGGCCGACATGACGTACTTACCAGCTGAACGTTTTGTGATCTGGGTAACACTTTGAAACTAATGACAAATGATGACAGTGTTAAAGAAACGAACAGTTTTGTGTTGCTCCTTTGTAAATCTCCCACACTGAGGTCTGCAGGTACTGCTGAGATTACTTTACTCAGAGAAGCTGTGAATCAGTACCTGTAGATCCTTTTTATACCATCAAAGAACCACTGAAAAACAAACTGGTGACCCCCCCCCCCCAAAAAAAAAACAACAACACCAAAACAACCCTGGATTAAATATGATCATGATGAGGAACATTAACAGTTTAGAAATTACATGTATTTAAGTTGTTTAGTTCATACTTAGGTGGAGAGCAGTTATGATCTATACTGCAATCAGCCAGCAGGGGGAGATAGAGATTTTCTTTTTTTTTTATTCACCTCTGAAAAGATGTCACGGTCATCTGTAAATGTATGGACTGTGGCAGAGGCTTTTCTAATATGAAGATACCAGTTTTTTCTTAGGTATGTTGTAAAGCAGGGATGTCACTTTGATCTTATTGTAAATGGTAAATGGACTGATTCTTATATAGCGCTTTTCTACTCTCCCGGAGTACTCAAAGCGCTCTATAGCGCCGACATGACCACATTCACCCAATCACACCCATTCATACAAGCACTCTATCTATACTTAGTGCTCTAACTAACATTCATACACATTCATACTCCGGAATACAGCCTGGATGCATCGGAGAGCAATTTGGGGTTAATATCTTGCCCAAGGATATTTGGCATGCAGACTAGGGGAACCACTAACCTTCCGATCAATAGCCGACCTGCTCTACCAACTGAGCTACAGCCACCCATTGTCAGTGTAAAGAAGTTTAATCACACATTTAATCCCTGACACATTTTAATATATAAAAAGAAATGCAATTTCAACAGTATGTGTTTATTAAGAAATGCTGCTTTGCCCTTAAAGTGTAAGAAATAAAAATGTAAATTTACAGAAAGTTTTGTTAGCTTTTCTGGGCTTTTCTTTCCCATAATTAAAAAATGGAAAATTTGTGTTAATTTCACAGCCTTAATGTACTCTTTGTTTTTTGTTTTTACGGTGAACCCACTGTAAAAATAATTTCTGTAGGAGTGCTGTGTCATTTAATGGTTGATCTATTATTCATGAATGATCATGGAGGAAATCAGTAGGAAAAGCTGTAAAACGTATGACAACACAGTTAAAATTCTAAAATATATGCCCTCTGTCTGTCCAGTGGGCCAGATTGGAGTCTTTGGCAGGCCGATTCAGTCCCCCGGGCCTTATGTTTGACACCGCTGGTGGAAAGGCTACCAAGTTGCAATATGTGAAATATAAAGTCAAGCTATGCAGAGTATCTCAGCTTTAGCAGAGTTTGAGTGACTAAATAAAAAAAATAAAGACAAAGTGTTCTTTCCAAAAAATTAAACAATCTCTCGAGAACAACAGCAGCGTGGTCTACTTTCATACTGCTGTGGGCGCTTCTTTATACAAAACCAGCTGAGAAACTCATAAACAGGACACAGAAGAGAGAAACTTGTTGGGTCGAAAAACTGCACCCAGCTATCTCGCGCCCTAGATGATTCATTATGCATGAAGGTCTGGGTTCTTTTGTAGAAAATCAATAAGTGCATCACGTCTGAATTATTAAACAGCAACAAGACCTGCGCACACATCTGAGCCGACCGGTTGTTTACACCAGTGGTGGCCGGTGACCAGGAGTTTCACGAATTAGGACAAACACGGATGAATTAAACATCAGAGCGGCTTCCGCTCTAGAATCCCCGCCACTGCCGCGCCTCTCAAGAGCGTATGATCCATCAAACAGAGCGAGGACACACGGGGGCCCATCGACGCTGACAGAAACTTGGAAGCGAAAATCAGCCAAAAGTGATAAGGATGAGAGCTCTGTGCAAACAGTCACTGAAAGGTAGGTGTGAGATGAATGAAAGACAAAACACAGAATATTCCCAGAACAAATGAAGAGGAAAAGGTCTTGTTAAGCCTTTAAAAAGACACAGAAGACAAGAAGAGGTTCATGATTAAGTCTATTTTCAGATTTGTTTTCTCAGAAGATTACAGCCATTGGAGGAATTATTTCCCCACTATAGAAAAAAACTACATTAGGAGGATAAAAGGCAAAAAAATTATTGAATCATTTTGATTTTTCGTTATAAAAAAAGAGACAGAGTCACATAATCTGCAACAGTTTAACGTACATTTGCTAAAAGGTCCCAGTCTTCTTCGGGCTTGTTTTGAGAAAGCCTCCACGTGCAGCACTCAGCTTCCTTCATTCATCACGTCTGCTGAAATCATGTCGACCAGCGTTGAAAAGACAAAAACAAGACACGATGCCACAGACACAGCGTGGTCATTTTCTCCCTCTCCATTTATCAAATTCTGCAGCAGCTTAATAACACAGATTGCCTCTGACTATATATCAAAATAAATCTCTTTCCTTCATTTGTTAGAGCAACAAAGTGATTAGCGTATTTACAGAATTTGCAAAAATAACATTTCCATAAAATGTACACTGCTCCTCCTTCATCAGCAAATAAAAGAATTCAGCTTTTTAGTGTTTGTGTACGCATAAAGCTGCTCGATGTATTCTCTGAACTAATGATCGCGCCGCATTGCCTTTACCTTCTGACTCAGTCAGAGTGGCTGTTATCAACCCGTTCCTGCATGTTTGTTAGATCGAATCAAAGCCTCTCTGATAAGTGGTTCATCCACGTGCGAAGCAATTATCTCTGTGCTGAGAGACACTCGGCTTATCATCGACCGACAGACTACAAGGTACAATTTTTTATTTTTGGGGTTTTTTTGTTTCGTTTTAGGGACTTGAAAACATCTTTCCTCAATGAGCTTGTTACTTGACAGATTTCTGTCTTTCTGAGCCATTTGAAGTGGGCAAATGTTCATGTTTGCTCATGTTTCATGCAACAGATTTATATTCTTGGACTCTGCTTTAGTGGTTTTGTAACATTTGCTTTCCATGAAAATCCTTATTTACCTCATACTGGTGCACCTCGTCAGGCCAAACACCGTTGGAAACAAGTTCTCCCCTCACTTTAAGCCACATTCCTTCTGACTGGTTGCCCCTCACAAACAGTAGGTTTGTACAGTAGGTGGGTGGGACTTCTGTGTGCCTTAAATGACCATATTACGGATATCCCCACTAACTGACATCACACGGAGCCAAAAGTCAAAAAAGACTGTGTAACCCGAGTGCTTAGAGCAGTGTGAGCTCTTAAACAAACTGCTTTGGTTTAAGAATCCCACTTTAATAATGGTGGCTATATTTTCCCTGCTCATACTGTACAACAGTGTTTGTCAGTAGTTTTTTCACTCTTGCATCTATCTAAAAGGGCTAGTTTACACAATGTTTTTTTTAAAGCTACTTTTCATTTCCACCCATCACATCTGCCACTCTCATGTCTTCATGAGCAATGCTCTGGGTGCTGAAAACAGCAGAAAATCTCCACAGCATCCTGCAGATTGCTTGCTGAAAGTTAATGGGACTGTTATGTTTTGTGATTTGAGTGAAATAACTCTTTAATGGGAGACATCAGCTGCTTTAGTGTGGATGGCAGTGAGTAAGACCGAGTCAGAGAGAGACAGACTGAGACAAAGCTTCCTTTATCTGTCTCACTTCAGCTCCAACATTCCTCTCATTCTGCCGGGCACGACCTGACCACGACTAGCGGTGGCTGTGCCTCTGTCTCGCTGTCCTCTGGGCGCTCTTTGATATTTTCTAAGGTCAGTGTATCCCTACAAGGACAGCAGGTCACTCACTGAGGCCACTTGCAGAAAATGGGTTATTTTCAGTGTGTGGGCATTGGGATCTTTGAGTTCACTTTCCACAGTTCAAAAGTCCACTTTAATCCACTCGCACAGATCTGCAGAACAGATGCTCACACAGTAGTGTTATAAAAATACAGCCTTGCCTTTGCTACAATAACCATGGCAACTTGATTGTGCTGCTCTTACAGTGACAAAAAAAAAAAAAAACTTTCTGAGCTGGAAAGTTTCAAATGAGCATGTGAACTGCTACGACAAAGGTAATAATAAACAGGCTTTGGGGATTTTTTCAGAGCTGATGAAGTGAAAGTAAAGGAGAGAGAATCTCTTCTGCAGAAATCTTTGCTCTTGCTTTCTCACTAAAATAATGTGACTAAAAACAGCATGTCTGACTGAGCCAATCGCTTCTGTCTTTGGTCTGTCACTTAATGATCTGCTCGAATAAAAACGCACCTCTTTTATCTCTTTCTGCTGACAGCTAATTATCCCGCTCCTCCTCAGCTCAGAAACAACTTTCCAGCAGCCCTCCCTCCAAAAGCTGCCCGTCCATCCTCCCGTCTCTCTTTTGAATCTCCACCAGGTTTTGTGGAGATCACTGGAATTCGCTTTCAGTTCAGCCACAGCTGGAAGATGATTTTGGAAGTCTTTTTCATCGTGTTTTATTTATGATCAAATTATGAGCATGGATCCAAACGCACAGCTCCATCAGTTCACTTTCCAGGTAAACAAATAGTCGCTAAACAACAATTCTGCAAAGACGAGTGGTTCAAAATTCCTCCACAGCGCTGTAAAACACTCACTGCCAGTTATTGCGAACGCTTAATTAAAGATGTTGCTGCTAAGGGTGGCCCAACCAATTATTAGGTTTAGGGGGCAATCACTTTTTTACACAGGGCCATGTAAGTTTGGATTTGTCCCCCCTGTTCCTCCCCGAGTTTGGTTCTGCCAGAGGCTTCTTCCTGTTAAAAGGGAGTTTTTCCTTCTCACTTTCGCCAAGTGCTTGCTCATTGGATGTCATCTGATTGTTGGGATTTCTCTATATAATTATAGGGTCTTTATCTTACAAGAAAAAGCGCATTGAGGTGACTGTTGTTGTGATTTGGCACTATATAAATATAACTGAATTGAAAATTTAAGTGTGTGCCAAAGATCCATTTTGGAGGAAGTTCTGTTCCAGGTTGTTTCGAGAACAAACAGGGATCATTTCTTTAGGGTGAAGCTGAGGGTCCAAAGGCTTCCTTCCCCCTCCTGCAGTAGAAAGTGCTGCGTGACATTTCATATTGACTGAACTGAAAGGAATTTCCTCGCTAACCTTTTCCATCTTACACATTCACATCTTTCCCGCCTCTCCACCTCTCACTTCCGTCTTCTTTTCCTGAGCCTAAACGTAGCTTCTAACACTCGAGTGTTATGTTAAATGAGTCTAAATGTACATTATATTGCAGTATAACTTTGAGCTGCAGCAGCGTTTGTATGATTTATACCAAAAATGCAATGAAATGTCCCTTTAAATAGAGCGAAAATGTCGTGGCGCTAACTACAATAGTATTATATCTTAATACTGATAAAATAATGCTAATATAAAATTTAATGTTTGTGGTTACACTTGCCAATAACTGTCTGTAACATTTTAGCCCATTTAAAGGATATTTCATCTCACTTAAAACATTCATTGTTACATCATCATTACATTACTGAGGAAGACATGATATGTTAGAGACCTGATATACATAAGAAATAGACAGCGAATAAATCAGAAGCATTAAAAAACTGCACACAAAAAAAAAGAGTCCTGCCCATTTCCTCTGTTGCTGCTCATTCATTGTCTCATGCTGGTCAGCTTTTGTTTTCATTCATTAAGAAGATTCTTGAAGCGTCCAGCTGACCTCAGATCAGCCGTGTTAGAAAGCAAGGCGTAATTACCGCGACCTTTCAGCTAATCCCACATCCAGAAATCAGATAAAAAAAAGATAAAGAGCCTGGAAGTGCATGTTCCCTTCTCCTAAAGTAAAGCCTGCAGCAGGTCGAGTTGAAAAATTGAAAAGTGGCAGTGAATTTTTGATTTGCAGTACTCGCTGCAGTCTGTTTGAATGACCTCCACACACATTTCTGGGATGGATGCTAAGAGAAAAACTTCAGAAGCTTTTTGAAATCCACTGAACTGGTTATTTGGCCCCAGCTCTGTGTGTTACTCAAACGACAGCAGGTCTGGATGGTGCTCCGTGTCTTCAGCGCTCCCTCCAGCGGCTTTGCCACAGAGGGCGCCATTCCCCAGCAGGACATCCTCGCCCAGGCTAATGCGGCAGGGAGTTTTGCCCGAGCAGGGAGTGGAGGCCAGGCGGGAGTCCGGCCCCAGCGCCTTCTGCCAGACGTCGCATTGTTTGGCTTTAGAATCCAGAGGGGGGTCTTTATTGATGAGGTCTGGTACAGAAAGCTGGAGACCGTGTTCATCCATGCCTTCATCAGCGCTTCCCACTTCTACACCAGCCTCTTCTTCACCTATCACTGTATCCACGTGGTCATTGATCTCAGCTGTCTCAGAATCAGCTCCGAGTTTCCTCTCTGCTGGGCCCGATGACCTGTTTTCCTCCTCCTTTCCCTGTTGCTGCTCCTCCTCGTTCCTTATCTCCCCCTGAGTGATGAGGGATGTCTTCTCAGGGGAGGAAGGGAAGGAGGAAGAATCCACAGGGTCGGGGGAGGAAACCACGGGGTCAGAGGAGATCATCATGTCCTGGGTCGTCTTCAGTGCTCGAGGGAGGCGCTTCTTCCCCGATGGGGGTGGAGGGTCCAGCCGAGGGAAGGAGTCAAAGGAGGTGATGTGGCTGGAATAGAGGAGAGGAATAAAGGTAAGGGGAGAAAAGGAGATTAAGGGAGGCAACAAAAGACAGACAGAGAAGGTGTAAGTGGTGACAACAGTTGAAACTTCAATTCCTAAACATATTTTAGGCTGACTTGGCCAGAGCTGTTCAAGCTGAAGGAGAGATGAAGAGCAAAGAAAGGGGCAGCTGCAAGATGGTGTTGTGAAACAATGCAGTGGAAAGCCAGTCAGTTTTAAACCTCCTGATTTGCTGCATGTGAGAGAGGCTGTTTGCAAGTAAAGTCGTTTTTTTTTTTTTACATATTTGAAATGATTTATCACCGGTGAAGTGCGACCTTTAGGGTGGAAAATGAAAGCAACCCGAGTCGCAAAACGACACTTTCTCTAATGACCACTTGGAGACATGGAGACTTTAAAATGCCCAGCTTTCCAGCATTAAAAAGCATGTTTACAGCCTCATTTTCATTGGCAGGCTCCCTATAGCGGTCGCGATGGGAGATCATCCTCTGCATTGCTTCCTTCACTACATCCATGAACCTTCCCTGTGCTCTTCCTCTTTTCCTTCTTCCTGGCAGCTTCATCTTCAACATCTGTTGTCCAAACCATATCAGTCTCGCCTCTCTGGCTTTGTCTCCATACCGCTTGATCTGCGCTGTCTTTTCTGTTCTCTCCCAACAGAAATCTTCAACTCTGCCACCCCCACCTCCAGATTCAGTCTCTCTGTCACTGCCACCATCTATAAACCATAAATCTTACTGTAGCAGATCTACTACCATCATCTAAACCTTCCCTTTCACTTTCACCGCTATCCATCTGTCACAAATTGCCCCTGACATTTGTCTCCACCCACTCCACCCTGCCTGCACTGTTCTTCACCTCTCTTGGGCACTGTCTGTTGCTTTACACAAACAATTTAGGCTCTGATGGATAGTTTCCCCCTTCATAACAACACTACGTTGTGTAAAACGTTCTGGAACTGCATTTGGAAGAAGATAAAGACCAAAATAAATAACACATATGTAATGCTACATTTACAGTAGGCACAAACTATAAATTCAGGCAAAGAAAAAAAAAGCAGCAGCACTAAATGAACTTCAGATTCTGCAGTCGGTACACATTAAAACTGTGGGCGGGACTATGACTAAACATGTCAATAAAAACAGAAAGCTAATTGGCTGATTTTTTTTTTTGCAGAATAATAGAATCCTGTCAGGGGCCGTTTGTTGCATCAAAGAACCAAAAAATTGTTTAATATTTTAACTGAATGAGACTTTGTCGAACCAAGGCCATCCAAAGTTTGTATGCCGCTTCAGCGCCACCGATAGAAGAATGAAACCTGGCAGGATGACTCAGACTTCAAAGCTGCTCTTGCCTACTAATAAGAACAAGCTGAGTGATGGAGGAGGAAGGCGGCTGGAGAGAAGCAGCAAGAGCTTAAACCTACGTTCGTTCGTGCTCGGAGCTCCTCACTGAGTTCAGTGAGCGCGTTTACAAAAAACATGCTAATTCTTAAGCTGTTCCCGACGACGTCAGCACGTAATCCTGTAACTAGAGGCCACGGCGATTGCAAATTATTACTGTTGCATGACCTTTCACTGCAGCTGACAGGTGGAGACAGTTCAATAAGCACTGCTGTGCTGTCTATCATCAGAAAATGCACCTTTTTGTCACAAAAGGAGCATCATTAACATCAAAAACCCAAGAAAAAAAAAAACCTCATTATGGAGGACAGAGGCTTTGCAGGCACGCACCTCATCTCATGCATTCACGTTTCAAAAATGAGAAGTGAGTCAGCTATTACTCTGCCGAACCAGCTGGTGGTCCAGAACAATCTTTAGATCGCTGCTAAATGAAGCTAAATCTGTTCTGGGTGCAGCGAATGGAGATAAATGGAACCTGAGCTGCTGAAAAATGACTTTTACTCGGCCAGTCTTCAGGGTGAGACACAGCGGATGAAAAATCCTCCAACGTACGTGTATGAGAGTACATAAACATGTTAAATCAACACATTCAAAAAACAAAAACAAAACTGAGAACTTCAAAGTGAAAAACGGCCGTATTCAATTCCAGGCATCTCCCAGGCACCTCTGATGCATCATCATTAATTTAAAGCCACATTTCACAGGAAAAATCCTAAATTATTCACCTTTTCTGACCCACAGCCCAATTCTGCAGTGATAGATACGTCCTCTGCTCAGTATAGGTAATGGAATATTTTTGAATAAATTAAGATAATGTCTTTCAGTGGGTTTATTAATTAATTAAATGTCTGGAAAGGCCTCCGAGTTTCACATATTCATCCTAAAATCTTTTGACGTAGAAGCCTGTTAATTATTATGGGGGAGCAGTTTGCTGAGTATTAAGATGAAGCATGAATGTGTGTGTGGATATGAGGGTGCATACCTGCTGCCAGCAGTCTGACTCAGTTGGTCCATGTGGTTCCAAACTGCACCAACATTCTTGTTGACCTCTGTGACCCCAATGTCTCCGAGGTTGCTGGGCTCTTTCCTTCTTAGCAAGTCATTGACCTGAAAGAAGGAGAGACAGGAAGGAAAGAAAGGTTTAACCTTTGCAGGTAGTTTTGATTCAAATGTTTATTGGCTCAGCTGAAAGAATAAAAAGGGCTTAAACCTGCTTTCCTTTCAATAAGTCACACTATATGAGCTTATTTCAAAGGGTAAAAGAATACAGGACCTGCTGAGCTCAATGTCCCATTTCTGCTTGTGTCGCACTAACCTTTGCCCCCACTGCCTTGCCCAGGTTAATGGCATTTTTCAGCCTCTGCTGTCCTCCAGAGGAGGGCGAGTCCACGCAGCTGGACCCCGGGTTGGAATTAGACGTCGCCGCGGAGCGCCGGGTCGAGGACGGCCCTGGCCTCGAGGTCTGGGGACTCTGCTGCTGCGCAATGGAGTTCTCAAACATACTTTGATCAACTGTTCACAAAAGAAAAATGGAGAGGGAAAGAGCAGCAGGGAGAGAGAAAGGGGTAGGTGAATACACAGCAGGACTTCAAAAAAAAGATGTGAACATGTCTGCTTTTAAAAGAGCATGCTGCAAAGCTGCAGACCTTTCAAGTCTTAGGTAATACGAGTGGGACTTTTTTACTCTGAGATGCACAAACTCAGTTCTTGAGAGAAAACAAAGAAATATTCACTGAAACGAACACTTCTGATTGGTGATTTCAAAAGTTCTTTCATTTTTTTCCTCTCAAACTACTGGGCCAACTTTTCTAACCAAATTCATCTTTTGTAGAGTGTGTTCTTCAAACATGTCACGTTCTTATCACCCCCGTTCTGCAGCTTTGCATTGTAACACCACGATTCAAAGGATTTTCATGACAGTGCATTACATGGGAGGGATCTAGGTGGCAAAGCATAGTAGTTCCACTGATATCACAGAATAATACATAAAACAAAACAAAAATAACACCACTGCAGTAACACATGCACATAGATAGGCAGGAACGATGAAGCAGAAAAACACAGGATGAGAAAGAGCAAAAAACAAAACAAAAGGGGAACTCGGGTTCAGTCCACTTAAGACAGACGATCTTACCTCTTGGAGAGAAATAGTTCTCGGAAGGCATTCAGTGAGACACAGAAGTATCAGATATCAATCATTGTACCAGTGAAGCTGTTTCTGCTTAGTCACACAGTGCTGCTACAAGGAGACATGTTGGGGAAGGCAATGGCTAAAGAGCGCAGCCTGAAGCTGCATGTCTGAAAGGTGCGTTGTCTTCATCAGATAAATGTGGAGAAAATATAGCTCTTTGGAATCAGACGGCGTATCAAAGGGTAACCTTGACTTCTCACTGTGCGCACACAAATATTTCACTTGCTATCCCAATCAGGAGATCTACAAAAAGCCCATTAGACAAAAGGCCAGAGGAAATGTGATCTGATATTATGAATCAACTGGATACAGAGGGCATCCACTTCAAGGAGAGAGAAAGAGCTTAGTGAAGAACAGAGGGAATGCATGTTGTTACTTTAGAGCCCACAGAAGGCAGTATATTGTACGTCCACTACCAGAGAAGAGCGGCGCAAAGAAAAAGAAATGTCCAACGTGGAAGTAAATCACACTGCAAGTTGAGCACGATCAAAATTTTACAGACAATTTTTCTATTTTGGCGCCACCTGGTGGGTAAGATCAAACTATTAAACAACAACGGTCTGTAAAAACCTGGTGCCACAGCGGTGGTGTGTTTTTACAAGAGCTGAAATGTTCAGCCCATTAAATAGCGTGCCATTTTCTGAAACAGCCCAAATATTTGCACAACGTTGACTGCACCGATTTTCAAATATCTTTAGCATTTGCAGCAGTAAATATAAGCAGACTGAAGATGGTAACTCAGGCTTAGGAAAGTCGAACGTTTCCGTATATATATAACGTTTCTGATGTTATATATCTCAAACTTTTAATTGGTTCAATAAGCAATCAATTAGTGGTTTATGTGATACTTATTGTAGAAAATACAGTTCTTTAATAGTTAGCTAGTACATCAGCGAGCGAGTCATTAGCATCACTAACCATAACTTTGCACTTCCTGCCATCAAATATGTGGTTATGTGTGCATCATTCTAATTTTCCGTGTATTGGCATGGTTGCGATTTATGCTATTGAGTTTCACAAACAGATTTCTTTAAATAATTCAACTGAGCGTTTTCCCCCAAATGAAGAACAGGTTCTTGACATTGCTAACAAATGGTACACTGGCGCAGATTTGCTTAAGTAAAGCTGTCATGAAACTGGAGCCAAATTTATGAATCTTTGTGGGATGTTTGGCCTGCCTGTGAACGTTATTCACATGTTCTGACTGCTCGTCAAGGTAATCAAGTGATCTCAGGATCAATAGTGTCCTGTTCCACTGGCCAAAAACCATCCTCATTGATCCCACCAGACAATTAGGCCACACACTTTTCCATTACCTTGCAACAGAGGGTCAACAGAAAGACTTTGTAATGTAGTAACCCCCACAGCAGCTTGTGAAGGGCACCAGGAAGAGGTGTTTGTGACAGAGCCTCCATTGTACTGTGAAAAATGTATGTGTAAGTCTCACCGTTAAATGTTTTTGCAGGTTTTCTCTCAGCATGGCGAAAAGGTGAAACCCGCTGTTTGAAAATGAGCCAGAGTGTCACTGGCTGGCTCATTTACACACAGATGCAGTTTATCATCACTATTTATGGGCATTTCACTGCTGGACAGTCCCCGAGCCAGCACTGAAACTCTGTTGCTTTTATGGCTCACTAAAATGAATGCAAATTCAAAGGCTTTCCATTGTGCTATGTTAAAATGCCAGCATTTCCACTGGGACTGGAGGTCAGCTCGTCCTGGCTAAATATACCATCAGTGAAGCACAAAAGACTTAAAGGTTTAAAAAAAAAAAAAGAAGAGATTTTGCCTTTATTGGATATTACTGGCAATGCATTTCTAAGTGTATGCAGTAGTGCTGGCTGAATGCATTCCCTGACAGCAGTTCTTATATTAAATGGACAATGAGGACATGCGTGACCTTTGAACATTTTCCAAAATATGCAGCTGCTTTCATTAAATACATAGACTTTCCCATCCATCTCCATGTTCAAAAAGCAATCCATCACACCAAACAAACAATTAACCTCTTTGCATCCACCCAGTCAAAGACAACCCACCTAGGGTCAGAGTCAGATTAACGGCTACCCTTTAGACAGAATAGTCTCCTGTTTGGAAAGCTGAGATTGAAAAGCTTTAAGGTTGAAATCATCATCGGTGATAACCTTATCCTAATTCTGTATTTCAGAGAAAGGCAAAGTGGACTTCTAGTTATTATTTGCTCCCTGAATGCCAAGAGTTTAGAGAATAATTTGATAAAAATTATATATTCATTAGGGAGGTACACGGTCAGTTGACTAATTGTTGCTACTGGCACTAGTCGGTACCAGACGTGCTTGTCTTTTAACATTTTAATTGGTGCCCAGTGCCGGTAAATTGCTGTGTTTTAAATGTTGTGGAGCCATATGCAACCAGAGGAGAAATGCCATAAATCTATTAAGCTATGTTTCTGTTTTCATTATTGTTATTATTTTTGTTAGTTAGTTTAAAGGCAAAAGAATGAGATTATGGATGCCGGGGACAGAAAAGAGGTTTTTCTGAAGGGTGGCTGGCCTCTGCCTTAGAGACGAACAGAGGGTGAGGAGTTCAGTCATTCATGGGGGGCTTAGGGTAGAGCCGTTATAAGTTCACATTGAAAGGAACCAGTTCAAGTGGTCGCCTACTGCAAGGGTAAGGTGTTCCCGTCAGGCGTGTCCTACCAGGAAGAGGCCCCAGGGTAGACCCAGGACACTCTGGAGAGACTCTTCTTCTTCCTTTTTGTCTTTGAAATATAACGTACAATGTTTATGATGCAAAATGCAACGTACCACACAGCAGCATTTAAAGTGTGAGAAATTGTGGGGCCTTGTTTCACCATTTTAATTTTAAATGGAGAATAAAGTGGTGCAATCGCTCCTATCTGAAGACAAATGTGAGCTTTGACCGCCTTCCAAAACAAGTGTCTGTTTCATTAAACACGAATAATTTTACCATGCAACTCTCTATGTCCCACAGTCCGACACACTTCAATCAGTCCAAAAATAAGATGATTATCTATTATCTTAAGTTTGACCACTACACTTACTGTGTGCTTCCTTTGGGAGTGTGACACCTAGCGCAACCTTGTGTATTCAGCATGTTAACGTACAATACCATGCCAGGCATTTTTTTTTTTACATTTGTAGTCATCATGCACTACCATCAGGAGGGACTCTGATCGTCCCAATGACAAAGGGACAATGAGCCCAAACATACAGCCACAGTTATAAAAAAGTAAAGAACAAGGAGTCCTGCAACAGATCCTATGATCCCCACAGAGCTCTGATCTCAACATCATGGAGCCAGTCTGGAATTGCATAAAGAGACGAGACACTGAGACATCCTGAATTCATAAAAGAACTGAGGGAAATTCTCAAAGATGTGCGCAAACTCTTACTTTCCAAGTATTCCTGTGCTTAAAAGTAACATTTCAACAACACTGGGTCTATTTGAGTTTCATACCAAAAAAGCAACAACATTTATCCTCCTTTGAAAAGAAAATATTTAAGATTTCAAAAGTCTGGAACTTAAGTCTGGAAATACAGCTATGAGACGTGCTCCCCCTGGTGAAACAAAGGCTCACACAGGTAGAAATCCAGTCTGCATGACGGATTCTTTTCTGTTAGAAGAAAATACGATTTGAAAAATAAACACCAAGAGAAACATGTAAACAGGCACACACACGCACACACAGACACACACCGTCTCTGTATCTCTACGTCATAAATTCAAACCCTTCTGAAACCCTACGGCATAATCTGACGTGCATCTCCCAAGAAATCAAAGCACAGCCTGCAGCTATAGTGATCGGGCCTGTTCAGTACTGGTGATTCTGCCTTTGCATCTCCAACTACTTTTTCACCTCAGTTTTTGAATTTGTCAGTAAGAGAATGACTAACATCGTCCCAATATAAGAAAAAAATGATCATGACACAGATTAAAAAGCACAGGCCGAATCCACAGAGTGAAACTCGCGTGTTTATGTTCCAGCTCGCTCAGTGAAACACGTTAAGCTTCTGCATAATAACTGCCACAATAACGCACTGTCAGCATTAGCAAGTTGCATGCTTTGTAGTATTAATAGATGCCAGTGCAGAGACTTTCAGTGTCTGACGCTGAAAATGATTGGAGATAATGGCAAACGCCCAACCCAGAAAGCGTACAGAGGTTATAAGAACACTGAAAGAGCGACAGAGACACTGGAAGAATGTTTAAATGTAAACTCCGACACACTGAAGCTTCACTTATACTGCTGTGTTGAATCAACGTGGAGCCTAAGCTGCAGTGAGTGTTAAAAACTCATTGTTTGCATTTATACCCATCTGTGGTGAAACTGAAAGGTTGACGGAGGATTGAACAAATCTCACACACTACAGTGACTGAAACACAGACAAGGAGAGAAGACCTCCGAATTGATTGAGTCTATTCACATATTGTCAAAGCTTTGAAAATTACAATGAACACTAGCTGCTCTGTTGGTGATGAGCAAGTTAGATTCTATTACAGCTGATTACATTTACATTAACTGAGGCATTAACTGTGTTTTAATCAATATACTGTGTTTAGACTCTGTATTACCAACAAACGGCTCTACTGCAGTTACTGACGTGTAGTTGCGATTCTGGGAAGGTGTGTGTCCAACCACAGTTTAGATTCAAGCAATCTCATTAAACATATGTCCTGTCCCTGCTGATCATCAGCTGAAGCAGGCCAGTATTGGCTAGTCATGCTGTGGTGCAGAAGTAGACATCAGCTTTAACCCTCTGATGGAAGATGAAAGACTGCCGTCTTTGTTATGGCACTGACATAAAGTGATCGTGTTGTACGAGCAAACGTGTTTGGATTTAGCCGTTAAGCCATAAAAACTGCATGCATGCATAGTAGAAATTGAACTTTCTGGGGAAAAACTTTTTAAACCTAATTTTGGAGAGAAAATTTACAAACTTTTGTTTTAGTTTTTAACTGGATATTTCTAGTGATTGTGTACAGCCACATGTGCTTTTTATATCTCAGAGCTCAGAAACTGTTGCAATTTAAGTTATGGCTCTTTAAAATCAGTTAACTGGATTTGGAGAGCTATCTGGCTACAAGGTTAATATTTTAAAAACACAAGTGATGACATTAAATTATATAGCTCCAGCAATTTCTCGCAGGAAATTTAAAGTTAACTGGGATAACGACAAAATTTAATATTTGGGCATTTATCTGACAGAGGACCTTTCTGGGCTCTTTCAGGCAAACTATGAGCCTCTGTCCACAACTATAAAAGCTGATTTGCATAGATGGAATCTGGTCCCATACCTGAGCCTTAGCTCTCGTGTAACAGCAATCAGGATGAACGTGCGTCCTAGACTGTTTATCTTTTTAGAAATTTGCCAATAGAAGTGAGTGAATATCAATTCATAGAATGGGATAAATGGATTTCCAGATTTATCTGGCAAGGCCGAAAGCCAAGGATTAAATATTCCACTCTCCAACTACCTAAGGAAAAGGGAGGATTAGGTCTCCTTTGCCTTAAGAATTATTACTATGCCGCCCAAATAACCCCCCTTTTATAATGGTGCAATGAAACATATATAGCTAGGTGGAAGGAGTTGGAGACTAACTTGCTGGACCCTTTCCCCCTCCAAGCTGTAATGGTGGATAGAGGCCTAAGGTGCCGGCTGGAAAAGCGGGGAAATCCTTGGTTAACCCACACTTTGAAAATTTGGCAGAAGGTAATTAACATTTGTGGGATACGCAAAAGAATAGTAAAGAATGTTAAGAATTTTTAGATGGCCTGTGTTTGACTCAGATTTGATCCCAAATAGACATGATTCTAGTTTCAAATCATGGATAACTTATGGTCTGACAACATTTCTCTTCCTTACCAATAGAAATACTGTGCTCAGCTTTGAGATCTTGTGAGATAAATATAACTTAACACAATATGATGTTTATAGATACTTACAGTTGAGGTCCTATACTTGGGTTTGGTTCCTTTTCTGGGACATGGGAATGAGTTAAAGTTGATGCAACTACTGCTGGCGGCAAGTAAAAAAACTATTACTAGAAGATGGTTAAGCCCTACAGTTGATGATTGGTTTGGGATTGTTTTGGAGATATTTAATATGGAAAAACTGACCTACCAGTTAAGAAACCAAAAGCCCAAATTCTATCAAATCTGGGATAAATGGATCTTATTCATTACCCCCATAAGAGCCGACTTTATATGATCTCACTGACACATTAATATCCTGTTTATTTCATTTCTGACCACTGCTAACTCATTATTCTTATTTGTCTTCATCTTTATTTATTTTAT
>VOQK01020292.1:0-24149 GCA_015052645.1 Benitochromis conjunctus
AAAACACAGAGTTGATCATCCAGCAATGCAGGGTGCTTACTAAGGCCAAACATTCAAAGAGAAGGCCCTCATATATTGAGAAAAAGCAGACATGAATATGCTGACACATAAACACTCCTTGCCTTAGATAAATAAAAAGTATTGGTTGTTTAAAGCACTTCGTTCAGTGGAGCTCACCACGTTTACACATTCGTTTCCTTCGTTTAAAGGACCTTTTTAGTTTCTTTTACCATTTCAGCCAGAAATGAGAGGACTATCTATATTTCAAAACTGGTTTCAAAGAGCACAGGTAATCCTAAGGTGTTATTGAACACCATTCACCTGCTGTACCATTTTTTTTTTTTTCAAATGAAGATTCAGAAAATGTTGCGAATTTGCTTTGTAGTAAAAATGTCCTTCAGTTAGCCTGTTATTTTAAAAAGTTATTATCATTATTATTATTATTTTTAAACCTTTTTCTTTACATGAACTGATCAAATTAGTTGACTCAGTGAAAGAATCCACCTGCCTTCTCCACCACTTGGAGAAATGTTCCCACTCACCTCATGGCAACGCTTGCATCAAGCATGCCGCAATGAATTTTTGAAGTGATCAACAATAACGGTGGACCTACTCATTACTGAGTTCATGGAACTTTGATTTCTGTTTTGGGGGGGGGTTTACGGGTTTTTTTGGAGGTGTGGTGAAAAACTTTTGATATGCTGTAAAACAGCCTGTTGCAGTTTAAGTGTTGTTTTCAATAAATTGCATGCTCAAATGTTTTGTCTCACTCACATTTCTTCTTGTTGCATGTTAAAGCTCTACTTGGAACCTTGTTAGGATCCAACCATGCAAAATATTGTTTTTTGCCATTGTTCAAGTGGTCTTAATCTTTTGATCGGGACTGTGTACTGTGGCTAGTTCAGCTGCATATAACCTTATGCTAAGGTTTCTTAGCATACAAGAAAAGAACTAAAGGAAACTAAAGGTTTTGCAACAGTGGCCTGCACATTTTATAAATAACATTTTACTTACTTAATTACCTTTACTTTATCTTGAAAATTAAACAGGTCCACCAGCTCTCGCTTGTCATCCAACAAATGGTAAATAGCCTGCATTTATATAGCGCTTTACTCAGTCCCTAAGGACCCCAAAGCACTTTACACTACAATCAGTCATTCACCCATTCACACACTGGTGATGGCAAGCTACGTTGTAGCCACAGCTGCCCTGGGGCGCACTGACAGAGGCGAGGCTGCCGGACACTGGCGCCACCGGGTCCTCTGACAATCACCAGTAGGCAAACATGGGGTTAGTATCTTGCCCAAGGATACTTGGCATATAGACTGGAGGAGCCTGGGATCGAACCACCGACCTTCCGGTGAGGCGGTGACCTGCTCTACCACCTGAGCTACAGCCACCCCGTAAATGCAAGATGAAGTTAAAGCACATATAAAAAGATCTTCTTAATCAACTGTCTACTAAAACGTGTCAAAAATGCATGCTCAGCAAAATCACAATGTGGAATATTTGAGGCTAGAGTTTCTCTTCTGTTGTAATGACCTTCAGAAGTTTATTAATGCTGTATTTTGAATTAGCTAACTACCACAGCTGGGCTAGCCAAGGCTCAGAAGATATTTGGAGGTGTGACCCAGTTGACTGTCTTTGGGCAGGACGACCCAAGCAGGCCCTGAAACCGCTTGTAGTGAGTGATCAAACTTAAAATAGAAATACCCTCATATAAAAAGGGTAGTTTGTAAAAATAAATAAATTCACAAGTACAACAAAAGGGTGAATAAAAAGATTTGTGATTTATTCTGAGAATTAGGCTCCGGCACATTCTCAGAAATACCTTCCAAACACTCATACACAGTAAGCCATAATAAATGGATTTGTACACGTCCAGTTGGAGTTCATGAACATCTGTGTCACATATTGCATCACAAAACAGCCGTTCCATTTGAGTTATAACCGTCTTCACTGTAGCAGCTAACACAGCACTCAGCAATTTTAAATATCATTTTGGATTTCTGCCACATTACTATTGTCATTATTGTTTTCTGCACATTACCAATGCTGGACATATGAATGTGCTACCACATCCCTGCACTTCTGTGTTTTTGTGTTTACATCTGAATATACACACAGCTGGGCACTTGCAATTTATGCCCATTAACCTCGTGCTCTGGGACCACCCCAGCATGTTGGAGTGTGAAGGTAAACATTTCCCAGAGAATTCAGGAGGGGGACGCTCTACTGGAGTGTGGCTGTATCATGAAGGCCAAATACTGCTCTATTCAATCCAAACAGTCAGTGTGAGCACCAGGGGACTTAGTTTAGAAAAGAGATGTTAAAAAAAAATATCTGTATTTCTAACAACTGCACATATTTCATTTTGACCTAGTTTATATCACACACAGAAAATTTGCATATATCCATGCATGTAGTGTGATTGTTAGATAAAATGCACTTCGCTGTAGAACGTGCTTGTGTAAATGAGACATGCTGTATAAAGCACTTTAAGTTCTCAAGTAGAGTTGAAACACAATATTTAAGAACCTCTTCATTCGCCATTTACTCTGTGAGGAAACACAATCGCATTGTAAAAAGAGGACGATATATGAAAGTCAAACATAATGTTTTAGAGAGACAGTATGCAAACATGTTTTCCCCCCACAACAGGATTATGTGACTTAATGCATCAGACATTCTGGCATGTCACAGCAAGAAAAGCACAGGTGTAGAAAATATATTAATAATGGCCACACTTGATTTAGGAGTGTCAGGATTCTGGATCTCTGCAAGCCAGCACACTGTCATAAATAACTGAGACACTAGAATGGATCCATTATGTTATTTGTACACCCATGTTTTTGTCCTCTGTGATAACTCTAAATTATCTGCATATACCATAATTTGTCACTTAGGCCATATCCCAAATCTATACATATCCCAGTCACACCCTGGCTTGTTCCCATTTCCTTCCTCCTATTTGTTATGGATGACAATAATGCTCACAAACCAAGCACCGACCGGTTGACTGATTTTCCAGCCGGGGTCAAATCATGTAATGTGAATTTGCTGAAAATATGTGGGATGTGGGCAGAAAATCTGAGGTTTGGAAGCAAGCTTTGATTACAGTAGGTAAAGCAACTATAATAAGAGGGCCAGGGTAAATGTAAAATTATACTAAATTTCATGTTCATGTTAGTTAGGCACAGATGTCCATGTGAAGCCAACGATTTATGAGTGCACAAGTGCACTGCGGAGGCACACAGTGTAGCATAAACAGAACCGCATGTGTGTCCACATCCATGACTGTTTCTGAGTGTATCAGGCTCTTTAAAAATTGGAGTGCTAACCTTACTGGCTTATGACCTCCTTGTGAACTTGTGACACCATACTGCATGTCTGTGATTGATGTTTGCTTTAATCCTTCATTCCCCAGATTTTTCTTTTTCTTTCTTCAGGACTTCTAATATCCAGGGTAAGAAACAATCTTGGACAATTTTGGAAACAATCAAATTAAGGAATCCATATATATAATCCACATATTTCTTACATTTCTTTTGTCAATTTTTTCTTCATCTTTAGGCTTCAGGAGCCAAATGAGCCCAGAAACCCCAAGTGTCTGCAACCGGCAGCAAAGATTAATCTGCAATGAACATCAGCAGCATGCTGAGCTAAAAGTAGGAAGATCTGCACCAGAACCAAAGACACAGACAGCACATCCCAGTCCTATCCAGGCAGCACAGACACCCAATAAGAGCAGGCCACAGCACTGTACAAGCCAAGTAACAGATCCAAAGCACAGGAAGGACACTAGCCAGCACAACCAGGGTGCCAGGGCACACCCTCAGTGGCACAAGATCACCCAGACCAGTCCCCTCACCATCCCACGACAGAGCAAAAGGTGCCCACTTGCACCCAGCACTGAACAATGCCACCCAAGGCAGGGAAGCACAGGTATGGCCCTCAGATGAAGGGCTGTATAGAAATACCTTTCTATACAACTACAATTGCAGGTCGCCCAGCCCAAAGGCTCATAAAACCAAGCTGGCAAGAACCATATTTCTTGTATTTCTGTTAAACAAAAACAGAAAATTTCAGAGGCCTTCAAAGAATTTTTGTCTTTGCAGGCTAGTTGTTTCTAAGCTATTTGCTAAGTACACACTTACCAGACACTGGTACATTATAGTATACATGTTCAGTTACTCATTAACACATACATCAGCCAATCACATGGCGGAAACTCTGCATTTGAACGTAGAAATGGTCAATCGGTAGAAGAACATGAGTCTTAATTTAGAGAGGATCCGAATTTGGCATAAACAACATGAAAGCATGGCTCCGTCCTGCCTCGTATCATCAGCTGCTGGTGATGTAATGGTGTGGAGAATCATTTCTTGGCACACTTTAGGCTGCTCAGGCCCAACTGAGCTTTTTTAAATGCCATAGCCTACCTGAATATTCTTGCTTACAAACCAGAACCAAACCAAACAAGTACTAGCAAGGTGTACTAAACAAAGTGGCTCATGAGTAGTGATTGTGGTATCAGTGTGCTAATATGACTTATAAAGAAAGGTGATGTGTATTTTCCAGTAGAATTCAAACTCAAACATAAAACGGTACCCACAGTAATGATTGCCTGTGGAAACTCTTCACTCACTTGCTGTTATGATTTGGAAATTAATCAGAGTCATAAAGGATACAGACAGACACACCACCCACTGTGAACACTACACCTTCAAACACCTTCACCTCAATATTGCACAGCCAACCTGCTGCTGATTCAGACATTAAATGCCTTTCATGTAATTAAAAGAAATCAGGCGTTTGACTCATCTCTAATGAGAACTGATTCATTAAACCTTATGAGATTTTTATTAATAGCGTGATACGGCTGTTGCAATCTCTCGACAGACTGTCTGACTCTGCACTGTTTCCATATAGTATATGCTCAGCATTGAAGTTCCATCTGGCAATAAAAGGCAAAATGAGAGTGGAAAAAATAAAAAGCAAATAGTGGTTCAAAGAGGCAGGGGTGGTATAAAAGTATTGATTGAACAAATAAACTAGTAAAGTCAACAGAGGAAAGGATAAAGTAGTTTGTCACTTCCTCGCAATGTAAATAAACAACCACAACACATGTCCCGGCTTCATTTTTACCATGCCAGCTCGGTTCTCTTATTGTGAGCAGAAAGCAAACCCAGCACAGTCAGTGCCTTTCCCAGTCAAATCAGCACAAAAAACAAATGTCCACTTGTCATCACCATGAGCAATGTTGAATCACAAAAAAATGCCACAAAGGGACGTATCAAAAGGAGGAAAGTACCACAAACTGTGCAGACCTTCCAAACAACTCTATCACACCATTAACAAAATCTCCCCTGAAGCCAAATATTTTTGAGTCACAAGGACTGGTTACTGTTAAGCTTCAACTCAATCACCAGTGACTCACCACTGTCTGGAGAATTGTAGACTTTTAATTGCCTTCAGGTTTCCCATCACAACGGCCTAATGATGACCTGTAGGTTCCATTAGCACCCACTATAGACCACTAGAATCATTTGCATGGGCTATTGGTGCCATTCTCAATTTCTATCATTACTCTCTCTGGAAAGCTTCATCTCACAGACAATTTAATGCAGTTGCCTTCTTACACATTTTTACGCCACTGCATGTCTGTTTCTGTTTGCTGGTGTGCAGAACAAAAACAGATGGGGGTCTAAGAAGTTCCAGGAGGGTGCTTGACTTAGGTTTTCTGTGTTTTCATGTTCCCCCAACACCTTTTAACTGTCCCTGAGACTTCCCCATGCCATATACATACGGCAAACAGGCCTCGCGGCACACACATCTCTCAGCCCCCTGAGGGCACTGGTTGCATCTCATGAGCTTTTGGGTTGTCAGTCCAGATAACACAAACCATCATAACACTTTACTCCACAAACCCAGACTCTATCCCTCTGGCTATACTTTGGTTAACCTCTCTATCACGCTCAAGCCTCTGGGTCCTGCTGTTATCCAGACACAAACACACAACCCACACAGCCAAAATCATAAACAGAGAGTAAAAACCAGACTGCACTGCAACTCCAGCCAGGCGCAGACCAGAACAGAAATACTAATGTTTTCTATTCGTCACTGGTCAGTCCCTCGATGTTATTAACCATCTATCTCTGTACTAACCATTCCCCAAGACAAAAGTAGACATCCATGTATCTAAGCAGATGTGTGTGACTGCTTCAGACTCCAATACAGCTGAACTATCCTAAGCTGAGAATCAGGCAGAGATCTTCAGTCTGTCAGACAACTAGCAAAACAGATGGATCTCAAAGGGCGCTCGAGAATGAAAACCTCTTTCCTGAGGAAAAAATATACACACCAAAAACATTATCGCCCTCCAGCGCCAAAGAAAATGTCTGCCCATAAATAGAAGTTTAAAAAATGCTAACCAACAAGTGGGTCACAAAAGGTCCTTTTCTATGAATGAGGCTGGACTGCATAATTACAATACACAGGACACGATTGGCCATCCTCTCCAAGCGTCTGAGTCACAATGGGCAGTGATGGAACAGCATGTGCAGAGAAAGGTCGAGCCACTGATAGCTTTTATAGTCCAAACAAAGACACAGAGAGGCAAAGAAATAAAAGATATAGTATCCGTACAGATATTCAGCACTTGTGCTATTAAACAGATGTGCTTTCAGAAATTATTTTCCTTTTATTAAGCCTCTCAGGCATGAGGTCCAAGGTTGGAAACCCCTCAGAAACCTGCATAAAGTATGCCTGACAGCTCCCAGAAAACAAAGGACTTTTCAGAACAAGAGGGAGGAGTGTCCCTATTGAGTGGCAGTTGGCCTATGGGGCATAATCATTTTGCTATCTTCTGAGAGGGCCAGAGCCCTTTAATTAAGTTGGAAAATATTTTTGCTGGTTGTTTAAAAGTCACATCCTGTTGGCCAACCATCCTGCTGGTCTCACCACTGACATCAAACCCAAACCACACAGACCCGTATTCGAATATCTACACGAAAGTCGCAGATCATTTCAAGAACGATCAGCCTCATGGGTAATCCTACGTCTCTCTCTTTCAGTAATTTTCTCTTTGTCTCTTTTTCTTAAATATGCCGTGTGATCTTTACCCTCACTGCTCTCTCTTATTCGCACTGCTTCATCAGCTGCGTTGATTAGCTGTTCCACAACAGGGCTGTTAGAGAGTCTAGACGATTGTAGACTAAGGTGGGAGTACATACACACCCGACAACCACACTCGCACTAATGTGTAATCTCTGAGCGCACTGTGCCCCAAGCAGTTATGCCGGGCGAGTTTTGTCAAGGTGGCTGTGGTATTTCCATCACTCTGTGTCATTACAGCAGAGCTAATACCACTTTGCATGCCCTCGGTGTCCCACCAAAAGAATTTATATATACACAGATGCAATCACATCTCAAACCGCAAGCATTCATTTTCATTTAAGCTCATCTGTCTTGTTAAGATGCACAGAACAGGAAAGATGTGAACTTTCTGACCTCATTTTACCATTTGGCACACATAACACACATTTCTATACTTTTGAGGACACACTTCACACTCTGTAGCCCTAAATCCTAACCTGAAACTACACACCTGGCATTTACCCTTGGCCTTAAATTAAAACTACCTTTATTCTAACCTAATCTCACCGTCACATTCACAAAGACCTCAGACCACATCTCAAATGATTAAAGCTAATATGACCCCGGAGACCGTGAACCACTATTAGTAAGGCACTGTGATGTTATCTGAAATCCATAAAAGTGTTCCTTGTTAGCACTCAATCAAGTCCTCAAAGGACCCAGGGAAAGGGGGAAAAAAACATCCCTCTGGGCCTTGAGCAGACAAGCAGTGAATGCAGACCTTTAGACAGCTTAATTCATTACCCCGAGGGTTAAGGGGAGGGCTAAGCAGAGGGTGCGATGAGACTTTAAAAAGAAGGAGAAGCCAAAGTGAACCACGGCTGCATGCTAAAATATGGGCTTTGTTTCAAGAAACAGTGGCATTATCAAAGAGAAAGACAGTATGTGAACACACACACACATACACAATACACATGTAATCATAACCACAAGAAACAGTCCTGTGTTTATCCATCTTTGGCAGCAGTGACTTCCTGAGGATACGGACGAATTTTGTTTGACTTCAAACACTGCCTCCCTCTTTCCTGCCCTGTCCTGATTCCTCCTGTCTATCCCCCTGTCTCACTCTCTGTTTTTAGTGCCTTCTTTTTTTTTTTGCTCTACTTCCTCCTCATTTTCCCTTTTCCTCTACAGAACATCAGAAGACAAACTAAAAGACAGAAAGAAAGACAAGTGGAGGAAATGGCAAAGCTTATCGGCAACACAGTCAGAGAGAGGGATAAAGCTACCGTTCCCTGCTGCTGACTCCGCCTAGTCAAACCAGCACCAGCCATAACTTATATCCTTACCCCAATACTAACCGCAGACTCAACCCAAAATTACCATCTGCCAAGCATGACAATCTTGCAAGCCCACCCACAATTCCAGTGAAGCTGCTACCTCAAAGCAGGACAAAGACCAACAACTACTATCTCTGCCACATTCAGCACACTGTAATCAACCAGGTCTCGGGGAATTATTGAGTGTGTGTGTTCAGATAAGGCTGAGAGTGCATACGCAGGTGCGTCTGTTCATTTATCAAACCAAGGGTGTTAAAATAGATCATGAGCAGGTGTGAGTGTAAAAGAGATACCGGACATGCTGCATGAAGGCGCACCACATATCCTGTCAACCTCTGCCAAAGCATAGAGTCTTTTTAACCGCAGCACCTGATAACATCACTGCCTCTGGTTACACTATCAAGCTCCCTCAGGAGGTGTGGCAGAAGCTACACGATCTTATCTGTGTTGTTAGGGTCTGCCAAATTTGTTATGAAGCACTGATGCAAGTATGTGTGGTAAGAAATCAAGGAAGAGGAACAGATCTAGAAAACACTCAAAGATCATTGAATCAGCTCATCACTCAGTGCGTTTAGAGCAAATAAGGGCAGACTTTATGCTGTTTATGGTGTACTGCTACTGTGCATCATGCCAAGTCATAATTAAGATGATTTATAGGTTGTTAAATACATTCATTATTAGTGAGCACCATGCCATGTCTTCTTGATAGTGAATCTGGCTAGATTAATTTCCCACATCATAACTGGTGTTATATGCGATTTGACCAGTGTCATTAATGTAAATCTCCCTCCAAACTTAAGACAACAGCTTGACAGTTGATTGGCTGTAATGCGGACACTAACTAGTGTCAAATTTCTTCCTGGAACTGAAAGTAAAAAGTACAGTAATGCATACACTGTGCAAGAAGTAATTTTCTGCTGCAAAAATACTAGAAGCAGGAAAGAAGTAGGTGTGTGATGGATTTATTATGCTTTATTAAATTTAGACATTTAGCTACTTCAGGGCTTCAGGTCCTGTTGTTGTGCATGATGAGTCACAATAACACTTTCATGACTTAAACTTTCACATAGAAAAAAGTGAATGGTAACTACTAATAACACTTTTGCTCGGTGTGATAATGGTTACATACAAGTAAAGCCCTAAAAAAAAAAAACCCAAAAAACTTTTATGTTTAAATTTAGATGCAGTGGTAACACTGTAGCATGGTTTCTTCACATTAAGAATGTTACTGGTCGGCTGTAGTCTCCCTGTGTGAAATTTCCTGGGTGTATTTCCAGGTACTATGCTTTCAAAGACATATATATTGGTTTTATTGGTTGTTATTAACTGGCTGTAGGTATGAAGCTCAGCATGGATGGTTGTCTGTGCTAGCACTCTGATAAACTGGCAACCTGTCTAAGGTGTAATGTGCCTCTCACCCTGTGGTTGGGTGATGGATGGAAGATTTACATTTCCTCATCTCCAAATCATATGAACATGGCTGAGCAGTTAAACAGCTGACTGATTTGCGAGGCACACGACCTTGTTGTTGCTCTATAATGACATACAGAGCTTCCTAAAATATGAAAAAGTGTGTCTGTGCACACAGTTAAAAGATTTTCTCCATTCAAGCATTGCCTAAAGAATCAGTTGAAACTCTACTCAAATGGAGAAAAACACCACCTTCTCCTGCAGAGAGGTTGTGATGCTTTGTACTTTATCATTATGTTAATGATTTTAGATTGCTTCCACTTTTGTCTATTTGTCTGACTTTGATTTTTTTTTGGGGTGGGGGGTTGTTTTTGTTTTTGTTTTAACAAGAGCTCTTTGTTTAATAGTGCATCTGCACACAATTATACCTGAACCACAACCTCATGCAGAGAGATAAATAATTGTAATTTTCTGAATAAGCAAACCATCCCCTCATTTTAAACTTGTGCAGCTTGTGAGGCCTTGGTGCTTAGGCATGTAAAAGTAAAGAGACCTTTCTCTACTTTCCAAAAGACATCAGTAAGGTCTCAGTAACACTGGGGCCACTGCTCTCAAAAATAACCAACCTCTTCCATCCTGACACGACAGAATGCATGGCCCTCTGGTAAGTTTGAATTAGTAGGAGGGCCTTGATGATGTGTTGGTTGTATGTGATATTTTACCTCTGTTTACAAGAAATCAAGATTTTTTATATTTTTTTAAAAGGACACACAAACAATGCTTTCATCTTAGAGGCGTGGACTATTTAAAAAAAAGTTTGTTCAAAATTGCATCCAAACACAGAATGGAAATGACTTTGGTCATTTTTCATTGTTTTCCAGGAGTGCAAGAACTGTGGCGGTGCATTCAGCTCTGGGTGGATTTCTTATTCAGTTAGTCACATGGGCTCATGTGTGTGTCTTGGCTCTACCTACAGTGAAATCGAGATGAAAAATGAGCAGAGACAGCAGGCTACCTGTTATCACTTCAAATATTTTCTTTCCACATACCCAGAGTTTAACTTCAACAAATAACTGCAAATTAGATTAAATGCAGCTAATGCCATTTGAATCTCTCTCTATTCAGAGACGATGATCTTTATGTCACTTACCAGTGACAGCGGGGCAGTAAAAGCGCTATAGTTCACTGCCTAATTTAAACATCTGACAGTAATTAAAACAAAAATATATCATGTGATTGATATTTCATAATCAATTCCATGTTTCCATTTAACAAGGTCTGCCAGTGTTCAACAGATGTTACCATACTTATTAACACAAGTTCATGGAAATATAGCTGAAGTCGCAGCAGAGCATCATTTAAACACTGCGTCCTGTCTAATAATTATCTTTGCCTCAGCTGTCTTGACCATGGGCCATGATAGACTGACAAACTGTCCAGCGTGCACCAGCGTGCACCAGCGTGCACCAGCGTGCACCAGTGTGCCCCGTGAGTCTCGCTCAGTAACAACCCCCCAGAACCGAGAGTTGGATGAGAAGTTAAGAAAATGAATGGATGGATGTCTAAACTTTTCACACAACCATCTGCTAATATCCCATTGTTGAGTGTGAGTACGTGGTAATGTTCTCATTACCACCTCATCAGTGCCAAGCTGTGCCATGGATCGTGTCTATACAACAGTGGTGCGGGACAGCTGCCCACATTCTGCCTTGTTTAGGATTTTCATGTGTCCCATGCACACAGAAATGAGGCTTACTGGCTTTTTTTTTTTTGCCTGTCAAGCAAGTGAATGGATTTTAATGCCAAACAATCACAAGCAGGCCACGTCCTGCACAGAGGAATTAACCGCCAAAATCTCTGCCAAAACAAACAGCTGCAACACACCATGAAGTGATGCCACAACTAATGCACTGCAATGGTTTGCATAGAAAAATGGATAACAGCATACAGTAGATCACCTCAGACTCCATGTGATTAACAGAAGCATAGGGCTCTATTCATAAGAGTGTTAAACCACAGGCAATAGTGATGACAAGACGCCAGCCAATCAGAACAGGGTTATGCAGTGTTTTATAAGAGATGGTTTCTAGCACTGTTTGTGATTCCTGCTAATAAAAAGTCACCAGGGGCCTTCTTGTTTTGTCTTCATTGTGCTGTAAGAACTGACAATCATTCAAGACTGAAACATTCTTCAGCGTGTTTTCTTTACCTAGGCAATAAAGCCTGCAACCTGACCTCTGCACACAACTTAGAATATACCTCTCCAAGGGCTCCAATAAGGAGTTAACATTCAAGCCATAAATTGGAAGTTTTTGCTCAGTGAGTGTGGAAGACCAGGAGTGACAGATGACCTTTAGCTTCCAAAGAGCTGAGAAATAGATTATAGCAAGCATGCAAGTAAAAGCTTTATGAAGGCTGGAGATGATATGCAGATGTAAGACATCTGAAAGCAATTTTAAGAACCTTTAAGGCTCGACACCTTGCAGGAAAGCGAAAATGAACCTTCTAAAATTTAATAGTGCCATATTTGCAAGCGAAAAATAAATCCATTACAGCATAATTTAATCTGTTATATTAACAACAACAAACAAAGTTAAAAATAAATAAATAAATAATGTCATGGCTGAAAGAATCTGTAATTAAGCAATCTCAGCTAATTTTGCTGCGACAATCTTATTTTATTAACCTTGATTTGAAATAATTGTAAGCGGGAGTTTCATGGATACCAAAAATATTTTCCCCCATGGTTTTTTCCCCGCATGGAATTTTACTTTTTATTACTATTTAGCCACAAATCTCCTAGAAAAACAAAAAAAACACAGCGCTACAGGGTTATGCTGTGGCCTGTAAACGTTTTAGCGTCTTTTCTGAGAGAATTCTGTCCATTCAATATGCCAAAAATAGCACATTTACAAGACTTTCCCTCGGGATAAATACAGTTTTATCTAATCTAAAATTGCCCCCAATCCTCAAAAGACTTTCTGAACCCCAGGGTTCCAATCAAGAAACTTCACTCTGTGTGGTGCATGAAGGAGACTAGCAATTTTTATAAACACTAGACCTAGCTTCAACTACGTAATACTGAAAAAAGTGATACGTTCAATTAAAAACAGACTTTTGAAAGTCCTGTTTTAGAGATGCACTTAGAAGTACGTGAAGCAATAAATAAGTATCAGTATGGCTGCTTTAATTTAACAGTTTATTTCAGATTCGCATTACCAAAAAAAGTCTTGTCTGTAAAGGAATTACTTGCATTAGTGTGAATAATACCATCACAATAATCACAGTGAAAACAATTCCCTTATTTACTTAAACATTACGTGGGAGAGCATCAAAATATTTAGAAAGATGCAAAGTTACCATTAGGATAAAACTCTGAAGGAAAAAATGTTTATCTGAACAATTTACTGTTATTTACAATATTGACTGTATGCATAAAATAGATGTTTACGCAATTTGCAATTGGTACTGTCACACTGTTTGAATAGAATCAGACAGCATGTAACAGCATTAAAATCCAGGTGGAAATGCACTCAAGCATTGATGCACAGATGGTTGTTGCTCCAATAATTTCAAGAATTGCCACAAAGTCCCACAGGCTGAAATTAAGCTATTTCATTTAGATTTAAAAGTAACTGAGAAGACAAATGTGCAACAGATGGCATGTAGATCTTTTTCAGCTGTAAGCAGCATCAATGACAGCAGCCAGAACTCAACATGGACTTAAAGTAATAGTTGAGACTGAGAAATATTATAGCAAAGCCATATCTGGTTAGCTCAGCACCAAGGACAGAAAACATCAGAAAGCAGCGAGTCTACTCTGTTCAAAATAAGTACAGTATCTATTTTTTTTTTAAATGCTGATTTCAAGCATGCAGGTGCCAAAAACCTGGCACTGTCCAGAATTTTAATGCCCAACATTGCAACCACTGGCAACACTGACTATTGGCTATTGCAAGAAATATCGTGCAATCTTAAATACAGTTTTCACTGGCATCAAAGTGATTTATGCAAGACACTTGAGACACTTGAGTTATTGATACCTTCCTATCCATCTCAACAGTCTGATCATCCTTTTATGACTGCTGACATCAACAAGGCATTTTCACCGAGAGAACCACCAAACTGTTGCTCAGAAGATATTTTATTTGTTTCAAGCCGTTCTCTGTAAAACCTAGAAAAATCCCAGTAGATCAGCAGTTTGGCACCAACAACCACACCATGTTTAAAGTCACTTAAATCCCCTTTCTTCCCCATTCTGCCACGTGATCTTCTGCAGGTCATCTTGACCATGCCTACATGCCTAAATACATCGACTTGTCACGTAATTTGTAATTGTCATGTGTTTTTCTGTTGCTTTGCACAATGCTTGTCAGCAAAATGCGCTACTGTAATGACTCACCTAAAAAAAAATGAGAACATAATGACATTAGAGTATAAAATTAGGAGACATGTATAAAAAGCACATTGTGCATTGCTTGAATATTTCATTGCGACTTTAAAAGAATGTAGTATGAAAACACGTTCACAGCCACAAGGTGGACATTTAAAATGGTCGCAAAAGCTTACCAAGTTGGATAACTATGCACAAAGAACAACAAAGGCTTTCTAGAAATATCAACAGAAACATATTACTGTGTGACAGGTTTAAATCTGAAAAGACACTATGAGAAACACACCACATCAACAAATACTTCAACCCAAACCACAGAGAAGATAAATAGGGAGCAACAACAAAGCTCACACACAAAAAAACCCAACTCAGGGTGAGTACAGTGCCAAAATAAGCACTGTTACTTCACAGAAAAAGGCTAGCGTTATAATATGCTACATGTAGCTTTACTCATTTAAATATAAATAAAATAAAACTCTAATTTTCTTCAAGATAAACACAAGTGTAAAGCGCGCATTTGTGTTATGTCCCGATTAAACTGGAGGACAGAGTGTTAAACAGTTTCTGGATTATTTATGCAGAACAGAAAGAGGAACAAGGTCAATCATACTGATATCATTGTGGTGGTTTTAGGACCGACCATCTCTCATTTCTCCACTAATGTTTTCAGAACTGGGACTCTAACTGTGCCAAGGTCCTGGGTGAGGGCCCAGCATCTGATTGGGTTGTGCTGACATTTACTTACTTTCCTTCACCAGTGCCTTTGTTTCTCTTGCTCACCAGCTCTGTCTTTTCCTAACCCACTTTCACTCACCCGTTGAATTACTGCCTCTCATCACTCTTCGCCTCAGCCACTGCTGTTTTGAAGTTAATGGCCTTGGAAGAGTAGTTAATGTAAAAAACAGGTTAAAGGCAACATAGCGGTCAAAGGTGTTGTTTAAATATTGTTCCTAATCAGTGGATTAATACAAACAGCCTTTCACAAGTGATTAGACATATTCTACAAAACTACACAGCTGTACTGCATCTTATACTGACATCTTAATACTTTACAGCAATAAATAAACAAGCAATGTGGCTTAGAAAAGTTTATTTACTGATTTCATTCAATTTCAGTGTGACCCAACAAGTCACTGTGAAAAGCCCCGTAGGTATTGGTTTGTGAAAGAGTTCAGAGTTAATCCTAGAGTATTAGTTTATATTTACTAATTAGAGACGTAGGATGTTTATGTGTTATTCTACTGGCGGTGGCGTTTTTGTGTTTGAGGCAGGCTAATCCTTAAAAATAACAAGCAATTTGTCCACGGCAAACGATATTCCAAGAAAGCGTGCTCAGATAATCTCTCCTGTGTGCTAGCATATGCCTTATGCGTAAGTCAACAGTGTGTTTGATATTCAAAGATTTATTACAGCGGTTCTTTCACATGACAGAACCGGTGTTACCAAGAGGATTAGATGTTTCTGACAAGATTTGTTCTGACTAAGCAATCCACCATTTTTTACAGCACTATAATTCTGTCTGGCCTGTCACTCACACACACGCGCGCGCGCACACACACACACGCAGAAGCTGACAACACTACACTACCTATTAAGAATTCTGCATCTCTTAATCACTTAACAAACTAAATACATAAGTTGAGAGAAAACATATGATCAGGTAGTGATTAAAGAGAACAAGTACAAAGGAAATAACTGTTACTGTAAGTTGTGTCACTGGATACTTACCACAGTATCAGTCATACAAATAAACCTTTGGTCGTAGATTACAAGAAAGCAATTGGAATACATATAAAAATACGTCACCTCATTATAAATGCACAACATATCCATCCATCCATCCATTTGCTTCCGCTTATCCTTTTTCAGGGTCGCGGGGGGCGCTGGAGCCTATCCCAGCTGTCTTGGGGCGAGAGGCAGGGTACACCCTGGACAGGTCGCCAGTCTGTCGCAGGGCTAACACATATAGACAGACAACCATTCACACTCACAGTCACTCCCACATTCACACCTATGGGCAATTTAGAGTTTCCAATTAACCTATCCCCACAAACTGCATGTCTTTGGACTGTGGGAGGAAGCCGGAGTACCCGGGGAGAACCCACGCAAACACGGGGAGAACATGCAAACTCCACACAGAAAGACCCCGGCCTGATGGTGGAATTGAACTCAGGACCTTCTTGCTGTGAGGCAACAGTGCTAATCGCCATGCCACCATGCTGCCCAACATATAATGCTAAGCAAATATGAAATATGCCTTCTTAAATTAGATCTTAAATTAAAGACATCACATATTGTGGTTTTTTTTTTCTTTAAGCAACATAATTCATACAGTTAATTAAATCTGGATATCCTCCTTTCAGAATTTCAAGTAGACAAAGTAGGTTTTGCTTGCTAGTCAGGTAACAGATTATATTTATGTAATATTTTACATCACATTTAAAAACAAAACTGCTGGTAAGGACAACTACCATCAACTGTTTGAGACTGAAGACGAGACTGCGGATATAATACGAATTGTATCATTAAAGAAACAGAGGACGCTGAATTATTATAAACAATTCTGAGAATACTGTTTGACGTTCAGTGAAGGCTTTAATAAGTGAGATGTAGCAGGGTTGAGAGAGTTGGAATGATTGGTGTTAAATTAGGTTGAACGTGTTAAGCGTTCCCTGTCGCCCTCAGTTTCACACCCTCTTACAGAGCTGTCTCTACTCTGAGATAATACTCCAAACACGAGGCCTTTTTTACACTATTAATGAGCCGTGGCCTGTCTCTCTAACATCTACTTAGACACAGCTCAAAACTGATGGGCTGCGAGCATTAAACCTCCATTGCATCACAGTTGTTTGGGCTCAGGAACAAAATAAAATGCAAATTGCCACAAAGCATTAACTGTTCCAAAACACAGTCTACAGATTGAAAGCAAGCACGGAGCAAAAGCCAGACAAACAACAGCACTGCCTTCAAATCTCCACGCGAGGACCGAGGTCGGCAAACCACCAAAACACAATGAATTGGACCACAGAGTGACCTCGTGGCCACTTGGATAGTAATAGGTCCAGAATCTCACCACAGGTTAAATAAGAATGTGACCAGACTCTAACAGACAGATCCCAAAACTCAGAGCCAAAGTCCCCAAGACACAATCTTGCCTTTGCTCTAAAGATGTGTCAAAGCCATGGAAAAGACTGCAGCAAAATGGTTTTGAGAAAACCACAAAAGAAAGGGAGATGAATTATATTAGGCCATTGCATTGTCTTTTCTACTCACACTCACGGGGCTTCCTTTGGTCATCCTTATTAAAATCTCTATTGTGCACAAACAAGTTTAGGTTTAGTAAAAATTTCTAAAAGGGGGGATTGAAAGAGAGCTCCTGAATTTTATGGAAATGTTACTTTAACATCATCAAATGGCAAAGGCAGGATGATTACTGGACTGTGTTGAAGCTAAACCATCCACAGAGTGAGACTTTAACTGGGAGGCTCAGTGCCAAAAGGATGTCCGGCTGGTGGCAGGGGTGTGCGTTGTGGCTGGATAATGGCGGACCAGAGGCTTGGAGCTTATCCAGGATATAGTATGAGGCTCTGGATTAAATCCAAGACAGCTGTGGAGCAGCAGAGTCAAGTCCTACAGTAACCTGGATCTGTGCAACCAGGCCGCAGTGCTGACAGATTTATCAACCTGGACCTGACTTGCCAGGCTGCATAAACTGAAACATATCTACAACTACATCTAACTCGCACACGACACCCTAATCTTGGCCTTCTCTCTGCATCAACTGCTTTGGTTTATTTATTTGTTTTTTTATTTAGATCTCCCAGACATTTCACCTTTTTGAAGCAAAGCAAAGTGTGCTCATTTCCTTCGATGCAAAAAACGTTCACTACATATTAATGTGTGCAATATTGAGAACCGTTATACACTCAGCACCAGTCCATTAATTTCCATGACTGTATGAGTCAATGCTACACCTCATACTCAATTGATACCTCATGCTGGAGCAAATTTTCCAATAACACTGACTTTTATTTTTTAATCCACCAATATTAAAGTACACTTAATATTGGTAGCCATGACTGCAGGCACTCTAAACCGCAGAATAAAGGCTGTATGAGAGGAATGATGGCTGGGAAAGAAGGCAAGAAGTCAAGAAGCAGCTGCGCTGCTGTGGTGAGCCGAGCGCTGGGCGGTACACCTGCATGCCTGATTAAGCCATAAACAATAAGGGCTCTGTTTCCACCTGTCCACCTGTCTACAAAGTGGAGCACCTCAGCTCTGTCCTGCAGCCCTGAATTCCTCTCGGCCCCTCCCAAGCTTCTGTCCACTCTGTTCCACTCGATACTAATGCCTCCACATTCTTACACATGCACAAACCTTAGTGGAGAAAATATGTTTGCAAGGCTGAGATTTTCCAGTTAATGATCTTTCGTCAAACCTTTCAGGGCAACCAATGATGTCCTTCAGACATGGCGGTTTCAGTCATGTCATGGCCAATGGGTCACACGGTCCTTTTCTCTAAAGCTAAAGTAGCCTATCTAAATTCCTTACCCACCAACTCAATCACTCACTAATCATTGAAGGTCACTCAGCTCTGGTGTGCTTTATTAATCCCTTGTTTGTTTGTTTTAGGCATATACACTCATTTATTTTCTAGCTAAATCACTTCCAGCCCACGCTCACATGCATCACGGGCTCTCGTTGGCCATACTCAACAAGGGCAGCAGCTTTCAAGTCACATTAATGTGCAAATGAACTAGTCTGCATTGGTAATGTACTTCTCACCTGTCCAAAGAAAGGTTAAACTGTAGATGAATCTGAAGAGGACTTTTGTTGCTTGCACTCTACTCTTTCTGAGACACTGCGCATGTATGGAACCTGTTCTCCAAGCAGACTCCAAACGGATAATAAGCACAACTGTGTGTTTGTGGTGCTGCAGCTGTCCGTGCGTGCGTCATTATAATTGAGGCTTTAGCCATTTTTTTTTTCTACAACTCCTGCTGAATGTCTACATTAAGTGTCTCATTATGTGGATATTGACTTTAATTAACATTTTCTTCTTTGTTTTCTCTCTTTTACTCTCTCTCTCTTTTTTCCATAACGTTTCAGACACCGTTTTTCCCGCCTTATCTTATTATGTCTTGTTCATTTTTTATCCAAACACTCCTTTCCCAGTTATCCCAGTCCCAGAACACAAAATTCTTTTCTTTAAGATATCATAATGATAATAAATAAAATGTGAGGGATTCTTTCTGCGGTATCTATAAGCCAAAACAAAGTCGTAGTTTGCTTCTGTGATGCAAACTCATTATCTTTTGCCTGTTCCTAACCCATCACTGAACCCACTGAGCCCCCCACATGTCTGGATCCCAGCCTGTGTTATATGAAGAATGTACACAGCACCACAGTCATAAATGATGAATGATGTGAATGTGACATTAATGGTTCAAAGTCTTCCTGAGTATGATACAAAGGGGTTTTCCCATAAACTGATGGAGTCAAAGTGTAGCTTGTGTGCATTTCTGTCCTGTGCAGTTGTTTTTTTCATTAAAGAATTAAACAGCTGCTATACTATACTGAGTTGAACCTAGTTTTGTCTTCAGCCTCAGTTTCTGAAGCTCAACTGCCAGTAGTAAACACTTGGTGTGGTCTTCTGCTGCTGCTGTTGACATGTGCATTCAGGGATGCCCTTCTGCATACCTTGGTGGCAACAAGTGGTTATTTGAGTTACTGATACTTTGCTGTCAGCTTGAAGCAGTCTAGACTGGTTGTAGATGGTAAATGGCCTGATCCTTATACAGCATATAAAACATGCCTCATTCACCCATTCAGACCCATTCATACAAGCGCTTTTTCTATGCTTAATTGCGTTCTTACATTCACATGTTCACACTCTGATGAATGCATCGGAGAGCTACAGCCACAATTTCTGAAATACTCAGACCAGCCATGTTCAAAGCAACTTGACTCACCTTTCTTGCCCATTCTGATTCTCAGTTTGAACTTCAGTAGATCATCTTAACTATGTCTAAATGCACTGGGTTGATGTCACATGTGTGCAGAATTAACATGCAGTTGAACGGGTGTACCTAATGAAGTGGATGGTGAGTGTAGAGAACACATTAAACCAGACTTTTCAGACATTAAGGAGTCTTTAAGTATACGATTATTCCTGTGTAAGTCTTTTTTACTCCTCACTTGGATATTCCTAAGTGCTTGGAAAGATGTCTGCCTATAGGAAATGTGCCACACAGGCTTTTCCTCTATGTCAGTACCGAGGAAGCAGCCATGCCAGAACAGGAAAACATTTAAATGAAACATCAGAAAATAAAGTTTAAACTGGGAAAAACTAAATCTACCCTCCCTGCTATACCTACTTAAATTCTTCTTTGTTTTTATAGCTGCCCATGTTACTGCAAGTTAAACAGGAAATAGGTAACGAAGGAGAACGTGTTACAGTTTTGGAAATCCAGGGTTTCAGACACAATCTTTTCACTTCGACTAACCGTTTTTGTGCCTACACCCAAACAAGGCTTATCCACACCATT
Source organism: Benitochromis conjunctus (assembly GCA_015052645.1). Lineage (NCBI taxonomy): Eukaryota > Metazoa > Chordata > Actinopteri > Cichliformes > Cichlidae > Benitochromis > Benitochromis conjunctus. The sequence goes on from VOQK01020292.1 coordinate 20,790, forward strand.
ATTTGGGTTAACGAGCAGCAACAACGAGCGTTGCTGCTGCTTGTTAACTTGCATCATAAACCTGAGTTTTGCAATGACTTTGGAAAGGAGACAAAAATGATTAATCCATTTTTTTCATCGGTTTTAATCAATTTCCTCATTTTTGTGGCCAGAGTTGGTCAAATATAAGAACTTTATTCCAATCGTTTGTGCTCTGAATGTCACAAAACTCTAACTTTAGTGGATAAAGATACCCAAAATGGAGCCTGTAATCCACAGCAATAACTTCTTTCCTATCATTTAGCATGTTTAGGATGAAATTTCTCTCAGAGAAAGTCAGAGCAGTGTCATCCTCTGAGGTGGTCTTATCTCACCCACATCCTCAACATTAATAGTAAAATATACAATGCGGCCATTAGCAAGGCCAATTTGCCCTTGTAAACCCAGTCCCCTGCTGTGTGAGATGGAGACACTTTGCCATTATTTTTACACTCCAGGAGAAAAGTACCCTAATGTAAATGTGCTGTATGTTTATTGGTTGCTCATCAAGCAGGAACCATTCTTTTTATTTCACGTAAACTACTTGCAGATGCAGGATTGAAATCTCTAAGATGACACTGGTAATATTTGCTAAATTTAGCAACACATTCGAAAAGAACAGCAATGGTGGTATAGTAACAAAGACCTGCAATGTTCCTCGATTTTTCCTTTCCAGTTTCCAAAACCATGAAATATATTTTAAAGAAAAACAGATAGTAGTCGATCTATGACTGTAATAATGTGATAGTTTCCAATGCACTTAACATAATCGCTGACATTCTTACCCAGCAAATTTGCTGAAAACGATTTGCCACATTTTTCCAAAGCAGACTAATGAAAACCGTTCTGGAGAGTGTCTAAGGCTGTATTGTTAAACGCACGCTTTTAAAGCCCTCCTGGCTGTGTACTGCCTCCCTGCCAACCGTATCCACTAGAAAAAAAATAACTTCTAGGGTTCCAACTTGTATTGTTTTATGTGAATCTAATACCCAATGTTAAGCTTATATGGCCCCCAGTTTCCAAGTTCACCGTGAACAAAGCATCAAAAACTTGTGTGGCTGGAAACTTTCTTATGGCCCAGACTGAAAGCACGACATATGAAAGTGGCGGTTTATTCCAATCAGTGATAATCCACTTTCCCACCATTCTCCTTGTTGTTTAACTCTTTGACACACACTTTAGACAGACAGACATTTTGTGTGGTCATGGGCCTGTGAGGAGTTAAAGTTGAAGACAGAGTTAGCAGATGTAGTTCAAAAGCAACAAAATTGAAACAGTTTATAAACTAACTACTTATTTATACTTTATTTATAGGTTTGCAAAAGCCAGCTACGTAAAGTGTAATATTCTAATGACCATGTGCATCTGCCTGCACTAAAAATACTGCTTAGGTGAGCATTTTTAAAATAAGTACTTAATCCAAAGCTGGAACAAGGAAGATCAGTTTGTCATAAAAAGATAGTCCAAGGGATCTGTAGTGTCCTATTCCAGTATTATGTTACGTACACTACTTCAACTGTCTGCAAAAAAAGATAGAGGCGATTAAGAACGCGATGGAGTTCTCGTAGCTGCTGTACGACTTAATATCACATGAAATTAACTGCACTGTAATCTTTAGAACTGAAAACGCAACATGCAACACAGATGTTGGAAAAAATGTAAACATACACTCTGCGTTCAGAATAAAATATACCGAGGCAAAAAGTTCATTCTGCTGTTTGATATCAACAGCACCCCACATCACATGTTCTCCATGAACGAAAAGTGTTTTGGACTCAGAGATCCCCAGTGAAACTTGGAAGGAAAAGCCTCGACTGTTTCTTTATTTGACTTTTTCCAGTCTCTTAGAGTGGGGGGGGAAAAAAAAGAGGGAGACAGCAGAGAGAGCCACTACCTGCTCCATGCACTGCACTTCATAGCAGATCTGTCCAGCAGAGAGCAGACTCACTGCGAGCCACATCACGGGCAGCAGCACAGACCATCGCTAACTATTTCAGCATTGTGTGTCTGTGTGTGAGGTACAGGCATTTCTCATGTTGTGGGGACCTAAAGCTCTTTACGCAGTCTTTGGAGCAATAAAAATGAATGTAAGTTGTGCAAAATGTGTGTACACATACTGACAGGTTGTCACATATTTGGATTACTGATTAGTGTACAGTGTATAAGCATGCTTGTGATCTCAGGGGGTAACTTTGATCAACTCAGTTTCATTAATAGCCCCACTAATACCTGTGATTAAAATGCACTCTTTCCTCCCACACATATTTCAGGCTTTTGGGATAATTATTCAGTTTATTTGTCTGTATGTGGAAAAAAACACACACACAGTCAACATATAACTGTATGTGTCTCTACTTTTAAACATTTTAGCCCAAAAAAAGGGATGTAGGGGAGGAAGAAAGGAATTGTTGTTAAAAAAAACAAAAAAACATCAATAATATGTCCCCAGCAAATGTGTGTGTGTGTGTGTCTCTCTCTCTCTCGCTCTCCTTTCCTGCCAGACACATTCACATTAAGGAATGTATCACTCTGTATGCTTTGGCAGCTGATCAGGCCTGCCTGGCTAAGTGATGTGAGCGTGGCTGCAGATGACTATCAGCCTTATCTGGTGCTTATTAATCTCCCAAAGGAAGTTCAAGGATCTTATAGTTAGACTAAACTCGGTGCCTAACCATCTATCCATCACTCAGCACATTAACCACTCCTCCAGCAACACCGACTACCCAGTTTTCTCCTGCGAAGACTGGTATTTTTCATTAAGATCAAAGCTGATTAGCGCGCTCTCTAATGCTCATCTTGTCAAGAGGGGCCTCAGAAGTTTTGATTTTCAGTCTGCAGTTTACAGTAAAAAGGCAACAATCATAACTCTGTAAACCACGTATAGTACACTGTATAGTCTGTGGTCTTTCTGAGTGCAGTCAAAGTGTGGTGGATGCTGCTTGATAACTTATACAAAATGGTATAGTGTGTATAGAAAAATTACAAAGACAAAAATAGAGAACGGTCGATCATGTAGTCATTTTACTGTTATAGTTTCAGAGAGCGTTTAATACACTTGGCATTAGTTCAGAAGATTGATGGAGCTCATGTCAGCATCCAGAAGTCTTAGCTAACTTTAGCATAAACTCTGCACTACAACTGTTTGATATATTTTATGTATACTCATTAGCCTGTTTTATTATAAGGAAACAACACTCCTCAAGCACATTCACGTGTTTATTTATATGTTTTGTCTGACAACGTGGAGATGCCTTCACAGACATTTTCAGAGATGGGTAACAGTTTCATGAGGGCACAATGCGAAGGAACTGTCTGGCTGATTTAACTGTTGCCAGTGTAGAC
>VOQK01020295.1:20772-44942 GCA_015052645.1 Benitochromis conjunctus
GGAGAAGATTTAGTGAGACAGACTGCAGAAAGGAAGAAACTAAGCACATAGACAAGAAAATATGTGTGTGTGTGTGTGTGTGCGTGTGTGTGTGTGCGTGTGTGTGTGTGTGTGTGCGTGTGTGTGCGTGTGTGTGCGTGTGTGTGCGTGCGTGTGTGTGTGTGTGTGCACGCTCAGTGAAGTGGAAAGGGAGGTGCTGCAGGGAATACAAAAGGGGGCCTACAGAGGTAGCCAGCAGACACATTAACCCTTTAGCTGGACACCTCCCAGTCATGATACCAGCCTCAACTTCTACACCTCATCCAGGGTCTGATGTACAATAAATAGTGCATATTCATTGGTGTTTGTACAGGAAACGGTTATCTTATAATCATTGAATGTCTTATTAGCCCAAAAAGATATATATAATGCGTGCTTCACTTCATGTTTGGTCTGAGCACACCATAAGAATGCCGTGGAGGACCTCACCCACGCATTTGTAGTACACCCATTTCTCTCTTTTTCTATGAACATGAAGTTGACAGCCTTTTTCATCCTCTGGTTTTTATTCTGTTCGTAGTTCCAGAAGCAATTTGGTGCAAACAGCGTTTTATATGCAAATGATTAATTAAGGAGCACAAGCCAAGAAGACTGAGCTCTATAAAAGACGACCATGCCAATGCACGGCTTTATAAATCTAATGAAAAGGACGCATTTCTGCCTGTGCTCGTACACGATGCTTCAGTCATGAGTTTTATGAATCTGGCCCCCAGGGGAGCAAGAAAAGGAAAGAGATAGGGTTCTTGTTAAAAATGTAATTTAAAGGTGTCAAATATGGGGATTCTGTGCCAAAGGTGCAGGGAACACCTGAAACATATTCTTAATGTTTTTGGGACTACATCCTGAAACCATACAAATGGACATGCAAGCAAAGGAAAAGCATTTTCAAAGCTAAGAACGAGAAGAGTAAGAAATAGTTATATTTGGCCCAAAATATAGCCTCCCAGGCTTATTTTCAGTTAGATTGACTCATAGTCTTTTTTTTTTTCTCATTTTGAAGAGACAGCTATAAAAAAACAAGAGCTGTAACTCTATACATGCAGAGTGGGTGGGTTTACACAGCTTTATCTTACAGGAAGATATTTGTACAGCAAATCTGAACACAATAACAGAACAACAACCAGACTGTTTCTTTAGTTCAAAATGAGGCTTGCAGATGCTGCAAACTAAATCCCGGGTTATGTTCAGTAAAATACTCCAATATAAATTCAATTTTAGTTAGCGTGGCAGATGCTGGCCATTTGAGCAAAACTAAAATGGAAAAACTGGATGACAGTTTAAAGGAAGAACCCGAACTGTAGAGTGACTTGGTCAAATGTGTTCTAAGTGATCGACTGTATCCTGATGTGAGTGAAAATAGCAAAAAGATTGAATTAAATTCACTTCAAGGCACTTTATATTATAAGGTAAAAAGCCTAGAATAGCGAGAAAACCAACCAACAATAAAAAGAAACCTGCTATGAGCAAGCACTTGGTGACAGCAGGAAGGAAAAACTCCCTTTTAACAGGGCAGAACCAGGATTAGGGAGGGGCAGCCTCCGTAATCCTGGTCCCTAATAATGATCATAATAATAATGATTAAATGCAGAGTGGTGTATAAACATATGGAGTGAAAAGAGATGAGTGACGATAACCCACTGCACCCACAGCAGCCTAAGACTATTGCAGCATAACTAAGGGAGCATTCAGAATGACCTGTTCTAGCCCTAACTACCTTTAGGAGAAAGCTCATTTTGGTCGGTTGCATCTACAATCTTGTTGTTTTGATTATTTTTCATAACTGGTGGGCGTAGGTGAGGAAGGAATGTAGATTGAGCAGTAAGTCAACAGGCTTGCCTTCACGGTCTGATCTCTTGTCGGCACAACGGGCTGGTACCAATCTGATCTGTTAGTCTCTGGCTCCACTCTTCCTCAGCTCATGAACAAACCCTTGAATGTTTGGGCACCTCCCCAAACACAGAGTGGGCACTCCACTTTCTTCAAGGTGAACACAATGGCCTCAGACTACTATCTATTATAAGAGTGCATGAAAAAATATTAATTCTTCAGATTGAAATGGTCCTTAAATGCTGGAGGATATTGAGAGTGCTCTTAGTTTTGGCTCAGGCGCTCCCTATTTAAGACCAGGGACTAACGTGCAGGTCTATGATTCCCCAGTGTGACCGTAAATAATTGGAGTCATGTCTTTATTTATTCCTGATTTCTTTCATTTAGTCTCTAATAACTCCTGCTTGCTTGTCTGTGTCCATTCCCACATGCTGCACAGATGTTGCGCTGATTATCATTGGAAAAAACAGTTTTTTGTGGCAGATGCTGGTCATTTGACAAAAAAAAGGAAAAACTGGATTACAGTTTAAATTTTAGTGAGTTGGTCACAGTTGTTCTAAGTGATCGACAATATCCCGATGTGAGTGAAAATAGTGTTGACTACTGCATATATTATGACATTCACACCCACCAGATTAGCCAGTATCTATGGGAGATTCTGGTCTGACCTGTTAGCTCTCTGCACCGTCATCCAAACACTAAGTGTTAAACTGAAACGAATAAAACCACTGAAAGCGAAGTGGAACTGAAAAGTAAAAGATTCAGTAAAATTAATTTCAATTCAATATTATTTATATACATGTAGCACCAAATCACAACAATAGTTGCCTTAATGCACTTTTGATTGTAGGGTAATGAGCATAGACTAGAGAGAAAACCCTAACACTAAAGCAACTCGTTATGAGCAAGCACTTGGTGACAGTGGGAAGGAAAAACATCCTTCTAACAGGACAGACTCAGGCTTAGGGAGGAGCAGCTTTCTGCTGTGACCATTTTGGGGGTGGTGGGAGGAAGACACAGTGAGAGATTAAAAATAACTAATGATTAAATGCAGAGGGGTGTATAGGCATGTAGCGTGAAAAGAGATGAATTAAGATAACCCACAACTCTGAACGCTCCCCCAGCACCAAACCTATTGCCGTTCAGAGGGAGCGTTCAGAGTTACCCGTTCCATCCGTAACTCCCTTTAGGAGGAAGCTAGTTTCAGCTGCTTGTGTCCACAATCTTATTGTTTTCATCGCTGCTCACAGCTGGTGGGCGTAGGTGAGGAAAGAATGTAGATTGAGCAGTAAATCAACAGGCTTGCCTTCACGGTGTGATCTCTATTCAGCACAACAGGCTGGTACCAAACCCGTCTGTTCGTCTCCGACTTCACTCTTCCTCAGGTCATGAACCAAAACCCCCAAATCTTTTAGCACCTCTCTAAACACAGAGCGCAACCCAATTTCTTCCAGGTGCAAACGATGACCTCAGACTACCATCCATTATAGGAATGGAGGATTAAGGTACTTCTGCCCTGGATTCACTTTTCATAACCTGGAGTCTACATCCATCTTAACTATGCAGTCTGTGGATGTAAACAGTGGTTATAGCTCTCACCAAGGATTAGCCTAGATAAGTCAAGGCTATTTTTGTAGCATGTTGCATGGAAGACAAGTTCTGTACCCACGTTTCTACAGCTTGTTGGCAAGCTGTGACCTGTTTAAGGTTATGGTGGTGCGCAGGGGTGGATAAAATGATCACTTTGATTTTTCTCTAAGATGGGAAAGTTTGCATGAGGCCAGCTCAAACATGTAGCATCTAAAATAAACATTGGTTTTGGTTTGTTTTTAAATTCTTCTTCAAGCAGTTTGCACCCAAATAGACTGTAGAGTCACTGATGGGAAGGGAAAAAAAAAAAGAAAGATGAGGGCTGGCAGGAGGTGAGCATGAGGGCAAGTGCACACTGACTCTCTCCCACATCACAGCAGCAGGAGTCTTGTGGTGCTTCCATTCTTTCCTGCGCTCCCTTCCCCCTTGGAAGCTACCTCCGCGACTCCAGACAATTCGATGATTGTGTGGTCCCTCCACCCCCACTGTGTTTTCTTTCTTCTTTTTTTTTTTTTAAAACAGTTGAGCTGCGTGGTCATGGAGGGGAGTGGGAGACAGGATGTTGCATAAGCTTCATTGACCAACTGCTTATAGTTGAGTGAGGCAGCTGGATTTGCTAACTTCCTCGATCGTCCCGATTTAAAAATTAAATGACAGCTGGTACCTACTTTGTTTTCATGTGTTGGTGTTTACCTGTCAAGAGAAGTGTTTTTGATATGGCTGATTATAGAAAAATGCCCGCATGCACCGACACAAGCTTTAACCAGTCACACATCTACAAGGAAAGGTGCAGAGCTTTTACTCTCCCTGTCACAGAGGAGCTGCTGCTGAAGTTTTAATGTCGATAGAAAAGTCACCGTGCTTTCTTCTTGTCTTCACAGAAGATGCTGCTGAAGAAGAACTGCGGAGGGAAAACACGGACCATAAAGATTCGGGTGAGTTCATTTTCATTGCCACACAAATACCCAGCTGGCAGGAAACGCTCCCACAACATTGGCAAACGTTGGAATAGTATTCCTGTAAGTTTCAAAGCTCAGCTAAGACATAACATTTTGACTGCAACGCTCGAGATGTTTTGAGAATATTGTCAAGGTGAAGGTTATGAAATGTTCCTTTATGAAACATTCCTACAGCTGACAGCAGTAAAAAAACAAACAAAAAAAAACAAACCACTTGTCAACACAACTATGGTGACGTTTTCAGGATGTTATGAGGCCTGGAAGGACAAAGCACTCATGATGTGCCTCTAATGGCATTTGTTAGCAAAGTTAGTAGTTTTGACTGAACATATAGAGGTTTGTGGAGTATATTTTTTAAGCTTTCCCATATCAGTCAGTCCAAACTCCAAAGATAACACAATCTGATGAGCATAAAAAAGTATTTTGACACCAACAAGGTGATTCCCAAAGAACTAATAGCTGAAAACTTGGCAGGGTGTGCAGTGTGTCCTTAATAAATGTGAGGAAACTGGACAAGTAGAGGACCTAGAAAGAAGTGGCGGGCTAAAATAAGTATTTGAAAAGTTATATCCTTCATCAGAAATGGAGAAAGGTGGCTGTCAAGAAGCTAATCTTTAGAAAGGGAACCAGGTTGAATGGGTTAAGGTATGGCCTGAAGTGACAATCAGTGACAATCAGTGATCAGTGACAACAGGTCTTATTGAATAATGAATCCAATTTTGAAGTTTCATAGTGTTGTTAATCTGTATGGAGAGCGATCCAACAGTGAGTGTCTACAGCCATCTGTAAAACCACTGATGTAAGATAATAACCTTTATCCCACCTCTAAATGAGGGCAAAATAACAGCTTCTTTTTGAACCAAAGCTGCATTTTTTTTTTTTTTTTTTTCCCTGCCCAGCATGGGCTGAAAACAGGGGCATCATCATAATATACAGATACTGCTAACTTAAAGATGAAAACTTATGATAAAATCATACAAAAAAACATCCAGTGCTATCAGTTAAAGCCACAGATTCACTTTGCAGTTTATCACGGCTCTCTCACTGCAGACAGCATCTACACACTTAACGGCTAATTAGAGGAATGTGACAACTGCTAACAGAGTTCACTTTCCTCTCGCACACCGAGAGACTCACTCTCTAGGCCGAGTTCACGCTTAGTTTAATTGCCTTTTTGTCTTCTCCTTTCTTCTCTCATTTGAGCTAACACTAGCTACACACTGACTCAGAGGTGTCTGCTCAATTTGTTGCTGGCCTTGAGTCACTGCAGTTAGTTGCGCTATTTTTACTTTACGAGACGAACCTGAGTTCCCTGTGTACCACTTTGGACCAGCGTTCATACTGGTTTAGTCTTATTGAGATAAGAGGGACTTAAGAGAGTCATGTTAACAAAATAAAAACATCTAAGGATAACTTTCAATGCTAGCTATATTGTGTTTTTTAGCAATATTAACATTTTCAGTAATTCTTTTGGCTGTGATAATCGCGTAGAATCAGTGACCATATCCAAAAGCGAGACGTCCGTTGTTTGTCTGTTCCTTCATAGTTCACACCATTCTTCCTAGTCTTTCCTCGAGTATTGGTCAGATTACTGACCAATACTCGCACTCAGCAATGGGTGTTCACGCAAAACTGTGCTGATGTCAAGGCCATCCAACTCATGGTTGATTAGAATGTTAACCAACCATCAACTAGTTGATGTTCTAGTTAATTTCAAAATTTAGTTTGAAATTACCCAGCCACCTCCTCTAGGTCATCCAGGGGGACAATGAGGTGTTCCAAGGCCACGTGAGAGATGTAATCTCTTCAGCATCTCCTTGGTCTACCCCCGGTTCTTCTTCTGGTAGGACATGCCTGCAACATCTCACAGAGGAGGCGCCCAGGAGGCATCATGGTCAGATGTTCAAACTACCTCAACTGGCTGCTTTTGAAGGGGAGGAGTAGTGCCTCTACTCTGATTTCCTCCTCTATGACTGAACTTCTCACCCCATCTCTAAGAGAGAGATCAGCCACCCTCGAAAATTTCCACCACTGAGGTGGTCAAACACAGTTGAGTTGGGCAGCGGTCAAGGGCGGAGGCTCTGGCGGTCCTAACTACTGAGGGTGGATATTGGGACATGAGAATAAATAATTCTTTTAATAACAAACTAGATATTATGCTTTATTTTTGGACCTATTTTTGATGGTGAACTTGTATCTCATCAGTAGCAGCTGGCTATCAGGTGGCAGAAGTAAAGCTGTTAATGAATCAACTCCATCTTGCAAATTATCAGAAAAAATAAAAGAAGCAATGAAAACACCAAGAAGGAAATACTACTTAGGCTCATGTAATTATCACAGCTGTAATTATAGTTTTGGGCGAGCCGCAGAAGATTTTCAGATTTCCAAACGGGCTGCAGCAGTCTTTAGAAATGCCTGCTATATGAAAATCTAAAATCGTGACAGGTCTACTTCCTGATATAGTCAGCTCTTACAGAGGATCAACCAAACAGGCCTCAGTATAAGATAAATAAGAATTATTTTGGACTGTGAATCACACAAAGCTACTCTAACAGAGTCTAAAAATAAAGTGAAGAAAATAGTCATCTCTAGTCAAAGCAGATTATTATTATCCAGTGTGTCTTACAAGTAAATGAATTTAAATCAATTTAAACACAACTTTGCATGCACAGCCTTTCCTTGAACGCTGGCTGATGGGCAGTCCAGATCAGGGTATCCATTACAGCCGCGATAAGGTTGCGAGGTTGCTTAGCCCCTGTGAACAGACCGGCCTGCCTTATTGCCAGCACCTTGATCTCCATCCAGCTGCATACTGGGACAGCATCTGGCTGCAGCGTTTGTTCCCATGCCCCACTAGCTACTGAGTTATAGAGACTGTGGAAAATCTGATAGCACCATTGGATTCCTTTTGCAAACTCAGTTTACTGCAGTGATACCTTAGCCTAAGAATGAAAAACATGCCTTCCTTTTCATGTTTGTTTGATCTCTTGATTTCACTCGACAGCCTTTAAAAGCTGAGCTTTCCACTTGTCCCATTAGTGCACATTTACCAGCCTTGAATAGTTCTGTAAATACAGCAGGATTTTCCCAAAGAAGTCCAAACGCAACAGCCAATAATTAATCCTCAGCGCTGCGACTGTGTACATGGTGATTTTTGTTTGGAAGGACGGAGTGCTGGAGAGCTGGAGGCTGGAACAAGCTTTGTCGTCTTGGCACGGAGGAGGGCGCTCCAGAAGGAGACACAGTGTGGTGAGAAAAGTGACGTTATTATCACGTCGTGTGGGATAGTGTCAGTGGAACCTGATCACACACTTGTCTATGAGCGCACACGTGCGCGCGCACACGTACACACACCAACTGTAACAGCATCGAGTATACCTCAGTCCCGCATGATGATGAGTGGAAATGTGAAAGAAAAAAAAAAACGAGGTGGCGATGAGAGATGGAGCTGAGGAGGAGGAGGTAGAGTGTGTGCGGTTCCCTTGTGGTGTATTTCCAGGGATGGAGTCATTTTCCATTTATAGCCCGGCCGGCTGCTATCTGTTTAGTTCCACTGATACGTGGAGATATTGCTCATTATCCCGTGTTCTCGCTGGTGAAGCTGGTAGTGTTGCTGATGTCCCCGTCAGTGACGTCTGTGGGCACTGCGTTTGTTCCAGTTCAGAGATTTTTGTCTCGAAGTGAGTGCACAGTGGATTGATGAGCCATTTGGAAGCTTGTGTCCACTCTTTGTGCACTCTTTTTTTCTCCTTCTGTCGACCCACGGTTTCCTGGCCATGATCCAGCACAAAGACACTGGATCTCGCTGGGTGGGTGCGGGGGGTTTCAAGCATGGGAGTTATTACAGGGGTTGAGGAGGTTGATGGTGGCGGTGGTTTTGTGTAAGCAGAATGAAAACACAGCTTTGGACACTGTAGCTGCTGCTGAGGCCTCCCCCTCAGGGCCTGGAGGTGAATAGGAGAGTTTATTGATGAGAGCTTCCCCGGCTGTAGCAGGCGAGAGTGATGGCGTCTGGTTTCAGCCACTGTAAAGAATGGAGGAGGGAAAACATTGATTGAGATGAGGGAAGTGGTGCAGATATGGGCAGAATGAAGGGACGGCGAGGGAGCTAAATGTAGGGAAAAAGTGGTGCATGACCCTTTGGTTCCTGGTTGAGGTGAATCCGACTGTCGTATGAAGGCAATTTTGGTCCTAACTTGAGAATGCACAGGTTGGACTCAGCTGTGCAGGCAATCAGATATAATACTGGGGAGTGTTGGTCAGACTGGTGCACAGCAAGACTGAAATGGACTTGAGGTGAGGGCTCAGTGAAGAGCTACAGTGCATGCTCACATCTTTGAGCCATCCACCAGCACCAGTTATGCTCTTGTCCTGATAACATCTCCCCCTGGCACTGCAAATAAATTAACACTCTGAAAAGCTAACACATTTCGCTAGGCGCGAATGTGTTAAATAGGGTGCAATTGCCTACTGCAGACCTCAGTAAATCACGTTTATATCATTCATTTTAATACAGCAAATGTTGCAACTCTGAAACGGAGACTCTGAAAATAAATATTACAAAAACCTTTTTCTGTGCCTTGAAGACTGGCACAGTCACCTCTTAAGTTAATCCCGTCTGTGGCTTTTCGATGCCAATAGTGACTGTTAAATCTTTAAAGTTTAACATGTCTTTTAGATGGTTTAACTGATCTTTCATGCCATCGTTCCTATGCAGAGATCTGTACTTGGTCTGACCCCGAATGCTGCAGATGTAAACTCTGTGAAGAGGATTGTTAATGTGGATGGGGAGTTGTCCTGATGTATGACTTTTCTCTGCTGTTGGAGTAGCTCACAGCTACCATATGGAGAACATCTCAGCAGAGTTCACATCTATCGAGTTTACTGTGGCTTGTTCTCAGAGTGACATTTTCCATGTCTCTCCCACTCTATTTTTTTCGTCTCTTTATTCAAACACGAGCACACAGAACGGCTCTAAGTGGTGATGGGAATTGTTGCTGAGTTACTGTTGCAGAGCTGAACCCCTGAAGATGTTGGTTGAAGTCATAGCAACACCTGTAGCTTCACATGCACTGATGTCATTGGGTGATATTCTAGCAGCAGCGGGTGCTCTCCCAGCATCTCAGGGGATTCACTTATGCATTGGTCTCCCAATTTACAGCCCTCTGTATAAGCACACGCTCCGGTTTTTCCATGGTATCAGCTCGCTGCAACAAATCTGTCTCTAAAGAAATGTGCTCCCTCCTTGGTGGGCTCTGAGGGAGAAAGTGCCGCCTCACTGCCAAATCCAACAAAGTCATTTCCTGTTGTTTCCTGTAGGGAGGAGAATGACGAGCGCTAATTTTAGGTGGAGGCCTTCTAGAGCCATGAGAAGCTCAGAGAGGGGTCTCTGCAAGTGGAAAATCATTTATGTCACTGAACCTGCAGTGTGCTTAAACAAATGAATAAATAAATAATTGGTGTGAAAATGTGGTAATGCGGTAACTTTCCAACAGTGCCAGTTGAGTTTTCATTTTGCTCTCATATGTCCTGGGATCCATCATTTCCACACTTCTCCACCCACTGTCAATTTAACCTGATGTGCGGTAGACTCTGTCGCACGTATCGAGCGGTCAGGTATCAAATCGTCAAGACTACTTTATGCAAACCAGAAACATCCAGCCTCTAAAGCAAGGTTGTCAAACATAAGGCTTGGGGACCGGGACCAGAATCAGCCCAGCCCTAGACTCCAATCCGGCCCACTGGATGGCCTTAGAAAAATGTAGAAGAGGACATTAATTTTGGACTTTTACAGCGTTTTCTACTAATACAAACTTCCCCCATGACCATTCATACTACACCAACGTAAATAAGGAATAGATTTGTAATTTTACACATTCACTGCTTACAATTTAAACCTAGGGCCCACTAGGGTCCACCAGGGTCAGTGATTTTTGTCATCAAACAGGGAGAGTGATGAGTGAGAGTGTGGATGTCTTTGTGCCTGCCAGTTTTTTGTGAGTCCGTGTACTCGTCATAGTGAGACCAGTGTACACTAAATTTGAAGAGCAGTTTTGTGTCAAAGACATTTTCCACTACCCACATCTTTACAATTTTTCATTAAAGCAATACAATACAAAGCAGCTCCTCTTCGTCCTTGTTGCCATTTTGAGTAGGTTCGTAGCGCCTGTGCTTTTTATAGATGCCGAGTGACTGCACGTGTGAAAACAAATCCTTTGTGCAGAATTTACATGGACTTGTAATGACTATAATAGGTTCACCCGATGTGTCTCTGTGTGACCTCATCTGCAACTATGTATCATCTACTACTAATTTACACTACGAAACTGTTGAGCTGTCAGGCTGAATCATTCTATATATTTGAACTACTTGTAGAGTCATCCTTTTCTCCTCCATCATGTTGGAAAAGGGAAATCAACCTTCGAGGGAGGGTTATGTTGTGCTTTTTTGCACTAGGGCAACACAATATGCATCATTGAGGGTAGAAAGCACCACTTCAGTGCCTTAAACTCAGTCCAGATAGGTTTGAGATATGGATTATTGTTTGAAATCTAGGAGCAGACAGCAGGAGTTCATTGCTCGCTAAAAGTGAGGAGAAGCATTGTTACAGTTGCCAAAAAAGGGTCAAAATCAAACTCGGGTCACTGCGACATGTGGTCGCCCGCTAAACCCGTGAGCTAAACTGGCGCCCTATTGAGTCTTCACCCAAACTGTGCTCAACCTCAGTGTCACTTTTGTCGTTTTATGTGCAATGACCTGTGAATTGTGATGGATCGTGAGCCAGTGGTGCATTCGCTCTTTAGTTAATCTCAAACCAATATGACCGTAAGAGGGCTTAAAGACAACAAGATCTATGTACAGGAATTAAAAGTAGTGAAATGTTTCTGTGGGTGAACCTGTGTAAGGATCACTAACGGTTGCCTTTGTCTCCGGAGCTCCAAGGGTCTCTCACCCAAACCCCCTTTTACGTAACATGAGAATGACTGCTGGCTTGAGGTATTCACGTCCCCTGCTGCTTGGGCCTCTTCTTACTCGTATTTGGAGCAACACATACCCCACAGTGGAGGCAGTGAGGTGGCAGAGGCTGGTGTTTGCCCTTGGTCAGAAACGCCAGCTCAGTTTGGGTCTAACTCTACCTGATGACCTTGTATATTTAAAGTTTAACAAAACTACATGTTAAAAATTCTTAAGGTCAGCATGCTACCAAAGGCTGCATTAATCCAACCACATGCTCTCTCTCTGTCTTTCAGAACCTGACGGGCAGTCGTCCCCCGCCCAGGTACACCTACGACCCCTCCATCTTCGCCTTCCGCTCCCTGAGTACAGTTCCCCCCTGCAGCCCTCTGAGTCCGTCCGAGGATCCTCCCTGCTCATAAGGAGAGACAATCCTCCTGCCAGATAATCCTCCCCACCCCTCTCTTCATTCCCAGACGGCTGCTTTTTTTTTTTTTCTTGACGTCTGCCCCTCTTAGACCAACGAGCGGCTGGTATGAAAGCGTTTGTTTGATGGTCGAATTCTTGCACACTCAGGTAATCCCACCCTGTCACTTTGAGCGTCGCTCTCTGCCTGAAATCAACAGCGGGCCCAGCACAACCCATCTGAGGATGCTTCAGGTTTTAGAAATCCTGTGATTGGAGGAAGAACGCTCCGGAAACGGACACGGGCCACCTGTTTTGAAACCTGAACTTAAGTTTTCAGCTCAATATTCAAGGGAAATAATGCATGTAAGACAATCAAATGCTTCCAGGGTTTCTTCCTTTGATGTGATAGCTTCATAAAAACACAGCGAGGTGAGTCCTCTGACATCAGTGGTCACATTTGTCTGTTTGAAACTTAAAAAAAAAAACAACAAAAAACGCTTCTTTGGATGTATTATTGAATATGCAGGTCATGTAAGGCTGAGCTATAACAAACATGTATGACTGTAGTTGAATAGTCGACCTCTGACCTTTTGATGATGTACGTTTCTTAATGAATTTGTCACTTGTAGTCCAGGTCAAAGTTCAGTACTTGTATCCTCTTTTCTTGCATGAATTTCACTGCTTTGCAGAAAGAGGTATGCGTATGAGAATAGTTTGCTGCACATTCGGCGAGTGTACACGGTGCTGTGTTCTGCATAGCCTACTTGTAGTGTGCCATTTCTTTTCTC
Organism: Benitochromis conjunctus; assembly: GCA_015052645.1. Lineage (NCBI taxonomy): Eukaryota > Metazoa > Chordata > Actinopteri > Cichliformes > Cichlidae > Benitochromis > Benitochromis conjunctus. The sequence goes on from VOQK01020295.1 coordinate 33,338, forward strand.
CAATATTGTACCTCATTACTTTCTAGGTAGAAGAGGACCACTGGTGTAATTTGTCCCAGTGTTTCTGCAGATCTCTTAATGCCTTGAAGCGACATTCCTGTTGTGTTGAATGAAACTTGGGGTCGAGCTCGGCCCCGAGAACTGAGCTGATGAACTTATTAAAAGCAAAATGTCACCACTGTAACTAGGATTTTGCCGAAGTGAATGTAACATTGTGACATGTTTTCGTCCCTTGTTGCACAAAAATTAGTCAATAAATGCCCTGTGGCCTCTTGTTTAGGAGGTGACTTTTTTTTCCCAATTTACTTTATGAGGTATTATGAGTTTTTAAGGTTGGATCGAAAAGTTCAAGCTCACCTTCATGGGCTTCTCTGGACTGTTTTCCTTGTGCTAAGGATCCTTGCTGGTGATGAGGTCCGAGTCTCTGGCAGCTGCAGAGCACTTTTCAGTTGAAGGTCCACTGTCTCCAAGCCTGAAGTCAGCACATCAGGTGAGAGGTATGACCAGGAGCATGCTCAGTTAATACTCTGAAGCAGCAGCCCCCTTCATAGTTTAACAATGTCGTGTTATCATTTGTATTTGGGGACCATCAAGAGAGTTTATGGTGTCGTAAATCCTTAAGTGACCTATTGATGCTGATTGTGGTGTTTTATAGAATAAAATTTGTGTTTTATATCTTGAGATTAAATTTAAGATTCAAAACTGCCTTGGTTCATGACTAAAATATGTTTTCTTTATTTATGAACCTTTTGCTGAACGAAACACGGATGCAAACTTTTAGTTGTAACCAATATCTTCTTTTGGCTGTTCCCTTGTTCCCGAGGCACTGCCACAGCAGATGGAGCTGGATTTCTGATTTGTGACGCAACTCTTCCAGGGATTGGTGTCTCCTCCTGATCTTGTACCAAGTTTTAGCCAAAAAAAGAAAAATCCCTGCAGCACTCTGTAAAAGTAGATCTGTAGAGACTCCTCCCATTAATCATGTTATACAGAAATTGGCTGCAGTTTAGCCATAGGCACAACAGGAGGCGCTTGCAAAGCAGTTTTCAATGGGTAGGCATGCACACAGCTAAATGGCTAAAATAATTATTTACATTTACACCTGCATATATACGGTATTAAATATGTATTTGTTTTCACAAATACGTAAATGATACTTTATCTCAATTAAAAAAAAACCCCACATACAGCCTTTACTTTTTCTTACAGTGAAGCCAGTAGAACATTGGGGTTAGCTAATGTTGATGCCATCTGTCAGCTGTAGTTTAACAAAAAGAAAGTCGTCCTTCAGTGGTAGTCAAATCAACCCCCACAGCCAGCTGCTTCTTATACACAAACGGAAGTTTGTTTTGAAGATCATCGCTACAAGGCTGCTGCTACAAATTCTCAGCTACTCCAGGTCAAATGCATGACATCAAAATGGACTTAAAGTGGCTGAGATGCTGTGGTGTGCCTGACACTTAAATGAATAAAAATTATGTAAATATATATATATATTTTATCTCGACCCCACTCAATGAAGCCGAGTGGACCCAAGCGAACACCCACTTGCTCACTGGCTACACCTTCCAGTTCTGTCAATAAAAAGTTCTAAACGGAATCTATGACAAAACAGCCATGTTATTTATTTTTTTCAGTTTGTGCAAAAGTTAAAAATGGATTTAAATATTTATCTTCTACCACTTTATGTTCACCCCTCACTGCCTCCTGGCCAGCTGTCAACCCCAAACTACAGTTTACCTCTAAGGAAGGAAGTGCCAACTGGTTCTGATGGCTGATCTGACAGGTGCTCTCTGGCAGCAAAAACTAAATCCAGGAAGTTGTTGGTTATATAAAACCACCACCGTAACCTAAGACTTTTCTCAAAAATTATGGTTTTAGATCTCTAGTGTTTGACAGGACAAAAGAAAATCCAAGAACGTGTTAATCTAATCTGCTACTTTTTCCCTGTGTTCAAGCTTACGTTTCATCATGCTGACTGCGCCTGAGAAGGGTCTCCCTGTGTTTGAGGAATCCATCGCTGATTAGTAGGTCACTGCAAAGACCTACAGCCAAGACCACAAGCCTCTTTGTGCTCAATCGCGGTCAGAGAAACGCTCTTTGTGTGTGTGAGAGGGAGCTTGAAAGGGAGAAAAAGAAAGTCTGACGTCAAAACCGGCTTCGGTGAGAAGTGGAGCCCCAGAGAGGGAACGTTTCAGATCATACTAAAGAAACAAAACAAACTGAGTAGTTCTGAGGTTATGTACAGACAATTTTATTATACATTTATGTAACAAAATACAGTTTATTAACTTGTGTTTTGAGCAAAGACAACAGGAAAGAGGGTGGAAAGTGTGGCAGGAAACCAAGAGAACAGCAATGAGTGGGATTTTGCAAAGCGAGGAATCCTGCTCCGGGCAGACACACACCAACCGCTAACTCGCTCATAAAGACAATCTTGTTTTTTAAAAAAAAGGAGAACTTTGAGAAGGTTGGGCTCTGTGTGTGTATGGATACAGACACACACAGACACTCCACTTAGCTTGAGTCATTATCAGCTTGCGTTTCATCCAGTAAGCCATCCAAGTGTCCAGATGGTCAGAAAAGCTGCTTCAATGCTCTCCCTCTTTCTCCCTCCCTGCTACACACACTCCTTTGGAGGAGGGAAAAAAAAAAAAAGGTTATGCCAGCAAGCGACTGAAGCCAAACAGGGGAGGGATACAGATTGGATGTCAGGTGGATTTAACTGCAAGAGGAGCAGCCAAAGACTAGAAAGCTGAATTTGGACCACTTGCTGCACTTGCTTCGTCTCCTCATATTTTCTGCTCAGATGATTCAATAGACTTTCCCCCCCCCCTTTCCTTTTACATTTTTTCCTTTAAAAAATAAAAGATTCAAGTGCTACCCATCTCCATTATCGTGAGTGGCAAAGAGTGCCAGCGCGCTAGCTGCCCAGAGTCTGCTCCGCTTGTTTAATGTCAACCCAAACGGTGTGCTGTTTGGAGAAATAAAAACGTGCAGCGTTACTGTGTCGGCCCGTCCCCGCTCTGTTACAGGCTTCTGTTTTATTAAGCAGGGCTTGGGATGGGTTGGAGGGGGTTAATGGTCAGGGCTAAGGAGACTGGAGGCTTTGTACTGCAGGTATTATCTGGAGTAGAAACAGAAGAGCCCTGTTACGTTTCCCCCTCAGTAGCCATACTTTTCATTTAGGTGTGTGCGCCCATCTCCAGTCTGACCTACAAGTGAAGAAAAGACACGAGTAAACACAAAAGGTGCATCCTCCTGCAAAACATATAAAATAAAAAGCTAATTCTTTTCAAACTGGGCAGCAGGAGCATCACGTGTGTTTGCATACCTCATCGTTAACCTAATCGCAGCAGTGCAGTTACATCTGACCTGGAATAAAAGCCCAATCTGGCAGCTGTTTATGCAATTCAAGCTTATCGTATCCCTTAATTGTGACTTTGATCTGCATTCCTCAGCAAACAATGAAAATGTTGCAGCTATTTCGGCTGTGCAAATGTACCATGAAAGCCTGTTTGATTCCTTTGACCGGGAAAATATTTGGGCCTTCCTTCGTTCCAGTTGAGAAACATGCAACCCGGCCGGCGTCAGTGAGTCAAAAGCACTGCTGTAATTCTATCTCTTAAAACAATCGCAGGGTTAAGCTAACCGCTACTGTTGCTTAACAAGATTGAGTGTGATGCAGGGATGTGATCAGCTGATGGTCAGTCACACAGCTCGGGAGGTTTACCTGCAGGAGGCACCCACACAGAATAATCGGGGTCGTCTTGTGGATACTGTGCTGACAGCTGCGCAGGAGGCTGTGGAGACACATGACGTGGAAATTTACCTTTATACATTCATGTGACAAGAAACTGTACAGGTATACGTTTACTGCTGTGTGTGAGCCTACCCTGCCAGGGCCCATCACTCTCTTCTTTTTCTTGGGGCTGGGGTCTGTTGGCTTGCCGGCACCTTTGGAGTTGGACTCTGGGGACATGCAGGTAATGTAAATCAGTGGTGGACTGAAACTAGCCCACTTTCAGCGATTGTGCAAATCTACTGGTTATAAGGTACTGGATACTATCATTTTAAGGACAAGCTCAAAACTTCTTCTGTGTTTCATGCACCAGGTCTCCACCATGACAATCATCCAAATGGTTTTTCTGCGATCTTGCTCCCAAACAGGCAATAAATGCCCTGACTGCATTCCTCCACCTCGACTCTTGCAAAGGTCACCCAGACTTCAAAGTCTTAGCAATAAAGTTCAAATTCAGAAAAGGGACATTTATGTGTAATAAAGGTTGTGGTAATTTTCTTTTTTTGATTTTTTACTGAATGCCAGTGGGGAAAGAAGATTTAACACTAAATCTAAGAGAGTACAGGGGAATATTTTAAAGCAATAAAACACAACACCTGGACTCGAAAGGGCCGCCGGCTTGTTGCTGCGACGCTCGGGAACCTGCTCCACTGCTTCAGACTCAACGCTCCTCCTCTGCCGTTTGTGGCTTTGATCTGACATGAAGGCATGAAAACAGAAATAAAGTGTGTAATAATGAGGACACGCACGATTCAGCGCATCCTGTTAAGACTTCAAATATGAGCCACAGGGACAGATATTACTTGACTTTGTACCTAAAGTGCAAAAAATAGAACATGAAAGGAGGAGATCTAAGCATTTCACTGCGACATATTTAATCTGTTTATATGTATGAGGAGGCGTTACAGTATGACAGCGCCATGCATTGCAGATCTACTGCCATCCAGTGGCTTAAAGAAAAAGTTCAATTAAAATGCATGAACATAAAAAAAGGCATTGTGCATGTTCTCGTGCTTTTACCTTTCAGGTGTTCTGAGACTTTGAGCTGATCTCTTTTATTCTCACAGGGAGACGACTCTTTAGATGTTGATGCACCGAACTCAGCAATACCTTTACCATGTAGTTCATAATCATCCACACTTTTCTCTGCCACTGCCTCCTCTTCTTCATCCTCTTCTTCTGCTTTTTCTTCTTCTTCCTCCTCTTCTTCTTCTTCTTCTTCCCCATCAGGTGGAAGTTCTTTCATGTTGAAGAGCTCAGCAGGCAGGTTAGGCCGCTTAGGAGGCAACTTCTGCAAGAGAAAAGAAAAAGCTGTTAGTGCTGCGCTATATTTTTTTTAAAGTACAAAAAAAATTAAATAAAACAAACCACACAAACAAAGCAATAGTTTACAACTGAGCTCTGTTAGTAGGAAGTCAAAGGCCAGAAATTAAGGGATGGGTGACATACAATACAAGGAAAAGCAGTTATCATAATAATGCAGGAAATGAAAACAAGGAAAGCAGGCAGAGGTGCCTCCTTCTCTCCTTCATCCTCCGTCCTACTGCCTGTGACCTGGATGTCGATCTCACCATGCCATGCTGAAGCGTGTGTCAGTTCCTAATATGGATTTGGAGGGCACAGGCAAAAGGAGGCTTGCCAGAGAAGCCATTATCAAAGCCCGCATTGGAGTTTGTCATTTTGAATTGTGTAACAGTGTTTTTACCTTCAGATATAAGAGGTGTAGCAAACAGCTGTACTGTAAAAAACCAAGGTGAGGAGGACGCTTAAAACAACTGGTCCTTTTGATTCATGTTGCATCAGTTATTTAAGATTGTCAAACTTTCTGTCCTTTACTGTCTCCTCCACACCTCCTGTGATTGGCTCTCACGTGAAAAGGAGAGAATGTACAATTTGGGAAATAAAGAAAAGGGCAGTGACCAAAAACTAAAAAATCTAAACAAGAACCAAATACACTACAAGAACCCAACAGCATTACAGTTACCTTTGCCTCCCCTGGTTTGCAGTTGCTGCGTGGGCGGAGCTGCTTGAGTCCGACCCACAGCATAAGTCCAGTACAGCAACAATGAGCTCCTCGCTTAGCGCTCTCTTTTCTTTATCCTCCATCTTTTTTTACTACCGCGCAGGGCCTTTCCCAGGTCTGCTACACCATCTGGCTAGCTATGGAGCTTTTTAGTAATAGTGCAGTTATTATGTTAGAGATTTTTTATTAACCCAGTCTTCATATGTAGTCACCCTAAAAGGCCCAATTTATGCAGGAAACCCTCGACTTATATTAACTTAGTTTTATCTGATCAGAACCTTGAGTACAAAGGATGCACAGTTAATGCAGGTCTTACATATAATACATTTAAAAGTCACAGCTGGTAGGGGGGGGGATTCATATCATGCATAAAGTTACAACTTATAAGCACCAACTTCAGTGGAAATGCAGGCACGTCAAAAGGCACCTACCCCGATAGTACCAGTTTTGAGTTTGAATTTGCTCCCTCCCTTCATGGCTCCAAACATCGGCAGGGTCTTTTTCGACTTCGTCTCCGAGCTGCTATCAAATCAACACAGATCAAAATATCAACTTCAGTCTGACACGTTTCTAAAGACAACTTTTAGGTTACAAACTGCTGCGCCGTCTGACCAGGGCAGCAGGGAGGGCATCTGGGCTGGCCTCGTGAGTTCGACCAGTTTGCGGAGCCTCTGAGCATCTTTGCGCAAGTCGGCCATGTGCACGTGAAGCTTCCTGCGCTCCACCGCGTCCATCGCTACCTCGCTTTTCACTGCGGTCATGAAGGCCTCCAGCGAGTCCTCAGTCGGTGACGTCAAAGACTCTGATAGGAGTAAAAAGTTACACACTGGACCTTTTAAACTCTGTAGAAGTGTGAACAGGTGAGCACGGCTTACCTCCTTTTCCAGCACTGAGCTTTTTCTGAGTCTCTGCCAACTCCTTCTCCACCTCTGCCAGTTTGACCACCTACAGAAAAATAATCTACAGTTATGGACACGTACAGAAAACGCCTTCTTACTTATGATGTGTTTTAATGGCTGATGATGTTTAAAATGCTTTTGATTTGTCTGTCAGGTATAAAATCTCGTTCTCAGTTTCCGTCCCGACCTTTTTAAAGAAACACTTCTGTTAGTGATGTCATCCACACACCACACAAGTCCGGCATACACTACATGGGTAAACTTCATTAAAAGGGGCATTTATATAGAGCTCTTCTAGTCTCACTGACCACATAAGCCACATTTCATCTGTTCATCTATATTCATGTAGCATATTTTCAACACATGTGACCTATCTACCAAATAATCAGTAAAGCTGACATACATGTGTTTGACTGTGGGAGCATGCTAGCATAAGCAGACCAGGAGATGCGAGCCCAGAATTCCTCTTGTTGTGATTGAACAGTGCTTGCCTCAACGATAACCTAGCAACTGCGCTATACAGACGGTGGAAATGTAGAGTACTATAAATCGTCCACAGCGACCCAAGAAGAACACCAGAGTTAGCTAAAGTTAGTTATGGGCAGTGATTTTTTTTTTAAATGAGCCAGTAAGCATGGGCAACCTTTTTCTCTTCACAAAATACTGCTAATATTTTTTCTTATATCTCATCAAAGAAAAGCGGAATTGTCATGGTGCTGGACTCGACAGAAGCACCGCGTGAGCTGGCACGGTCATGAGCCACACCATGATGGAGGACATGACCACACACGTCTACAGTCCCCGTCTATCTGATGGCCAAGTATCATTTTCCAGTATATTGTTCACAAAGCAGACTCTGGAAGCTCTTAGGACTTCAATGAATAATTGAAGCTTACAAGCAGAGTTGCTAGAAATTTGTGACAATGTACAAAATGACAGTATCAGGTAATTTACAAGTTATTTAGCACCAGCTTGTCTAAAAATGTGGAGGTTGTAGAGGAGCGGCAATATTTAGTAATCCCTCAGAGCGGTTACAAACGGGTCTCCTTCACCGGCGACCTAGCTATCCAAGACCAACCAAAGACTCACAGCACTGCACTACTGTGTGCATTCGGGATTCAGACTTAGATACACTTGTTTAGTCCTGTAGATGGTAGTTTCACACCACTGCCTCCTCAGGAAAGCACCAAATGTCTGAACCTGCAGCTCCTCTGACACCGAGCACAATAAGTTGAGAAAAAACAAACATTCACACTAGAATGGGGAATGCGCAGGGTCAAATACAACCCTCACCGTTGTCTGTTGATTTACATTCCTGTCCTTTATAAAACTATGCAGATGTTTACCAGTGAGTCATAGGTCTCAGGCCGCTCCTCGAGCTTTCCCGCTTTCTTCATTCGTTCCTGCCTTTTCCTCTCCACTGTGCCAGTTCTATCCAGGAAGGTGTCATCATCGCTGTCATAGTAGTCATCGTCTTCCCAGTTCTTCTTCTTGCGCTTACGGGACACTGAAAATCAGATGCAGAAACTCTTATTGAATTTTCCATCACAACTTCTAGTTCTCTCGACATGGGACTGAGCACACAAACCTGCTTCCTGGCGCAGCAGCCCTCTGGCTTCCAACATTCGACACGCCTCCAGACAGCACTGGATGGCAGCTTCTTTCTTCTTTCCTGTGTGGGTCACCTCTGCAACCAGCTGACGGCCCATAGCATCATCCACCGGCAGTCTGTTAGAAAAATCACAGTCAGTGTGTACAGCTCGATAAACACTTCACAGCCTGCCAGGAAAAAAAAAAAAAAAAAAAGAGGTTTCTTACTTTATTCTACAAAGCCAGGTGCCATGGTTCTTGTCTTCATACTCAAACTCCAGCTCCTCCCCTACAGAAGACAAGCAAAGAAGTTCAGTGAAAAAAAAAAGCAGAAGCTCCTGTCTGTGAATTCTAGTTAACTGCTAGTTAGTATATTCTTCCTACAACAGAGAGTATTTAACCATTTCTAAAAAAAATGAGACAGTAAAGGTTTTGGGGAATTTTTTTAAGCTGTTGGTTATAAAAAACAAAGAATTTGGATCCTTCATTTTGATTTATAGTTTTTAACTATCTTAGCCCAAAATAGCCCTCCACCTTTTGGAGTGACTGATTTTTTTCTTTAACCACCTTAAAAAAAGCTCCCTGAAAAAGCTTTCCAATTTTTTCCAGGAAATATGTACAGACCTTAACTTCCTTGATTTTAATTTCAGTCTTTTAATGCCCTGCAATACTTCTTCTCACCTTCTCTGTCATAAAAGCCCTGCAAAGCCTTCTTGGGGTCCTTCAGGTAGGCTGCTTCCTGATCTTCGTGGAATTCTGTTGAAAAGGGGTTTTCCTCGTTCTCGTCTTCCTCTGGAGCTGCTTCTTCGGCTGCAGGGAGGATTTATGAAGAGAGGTGACGTGACAGGTAAGAGAAAGGCTCAAAACACTGAAATCATGTATCAACCCAAATGACACGTAATGCACTCAGCTTCATCGAGCAACAGCAGTGATGACACTCACCCATTCCCCACGAACAGCCAGAGTCTTCACTTGACACTCTGCCATCGCCCTTGTTTTCACCCTCTTCATTTTCTTCTTTTTCCTCATCAGAACCATCTCCCATCATCCTCCTATCCAGCTCTTCCTTCTGTTTGCGAGATTTTTCCCTTAACTCTGTCACTGTCAGTTCAGACTCCTCTTCCTCGTCAAACTCTGGACCCTGGAAAAAGAAAATAATCGTATCATATTAAATATGGCCAAAGATTGAAATGCTCATGTGTAAGGAATTCGTGTAAGCTGAAAGCTCTAAACATGCCATGTCTTACAGTTTTCCCCTACACTTTAATCTGTATGATGCCATAGTTATACTTAGGCACACAGAAGCCACACCCATCTGCTGCTCAAATCTTCTGTTTACATGGGGTAGCCAATCACAATACAATTTTCTTAATCTGTGAGAAGCTAAAACTGCATATTGCAAACAGAGGATGAACCAAGGAGCAGCACAAAGGTCCAGTGTGGGAAAAATTGGGATTATTTTGAAGTGTGAACCTTCTACACTAGAAGAGTCCAAGAGTAAAGCATAAAAAGTATCATTTAAACATGTACGGAATTAATTTAACTGAATTCGAGTTTATCCTACAGAGAAACAATTTTGTGTAGCTGTAAGGAATCCATAAGAGAACTTGATCAGATAAGATTAGCACTGTGTCAAACAGCTAAAATCAAGACATTTTAGATGCCATCCTTGTCATCGGTGATTACCACAACACACATTACCTGCAGGATAAAAAGCCTCGTGCTCCCTCCAAACTTTAACACGTGCCCCACGCGGACTCTGATGTAGGTCTTCGGTGGGATCTTGTTCTTGTTCACCACAGTGCCGTGCGTGCTGCTCAGGTCGTAGATGTAGAAGCCCTTCTCTTCTCCCATGCAGCCCGCGTCCTCCCCGGCCTCTCCGCGGTATTGAATTACTGCGTGGTACCTGGAGATGGAGGGGTGCTCCAGGGACAGATCGCACACAGGTAAACGTCCAACCACAAAGTAACTCTTGTCCACTAATGGCACCTGATCCATTATGGTGCCGTTTTTGAGGATTTCTAGAGCGTACGGAGTATCCGAAACGGTGCCACCCCAGGGAGGCTCTGTGTATGGGAGAGGGGGTAATTTACCAACTTGGGGGGCTTTAATACTGAACACTCGAGGTTTAGCTTCTGGTTTGGTTTTGTCCTCTTCGAACTTTTTGTCCTTTTCTTGGCCTTTTTCAGAAGTTTTGCCTTCATCGCTAGCTTTATTTTCTGCGATGGGTTTGGACGGAGCAGTGACGTTGGTGCGTTTTGCGGCGAAGCTAGGCACCACAAAAAGAGCCGGTTTCTTGAAAGACTCCTCCGGTTCTGGTGGTTTCGTTTTACTCGAGTCTTTCTCTCCGAGTTCCCCTCCATTTTCTGGGGCCAAACGCTCATTAAAGTCCTCTACAGAGTTCATTTCGTCGCCTGTGTCCATCACGTCTGCTGCTGGCGGGGAGGCGGCCATGTTTATTTGGTGCAGCTCTCAAACTTAGCCGGGTACTTTAACCTTTAAAAACTTACAACTACATCTGATAAATTATGTAAACCGAAGGAAAGCCGTTGGAAATTATAAATTCCTAAATAGTCACGCATTACATGAATATGTATTTTTAATTTTTGCAATTCAAAACGAACGTTTTGTTGTGGAACTAAACATTCAACACCGCTATTTACCCGAGTTCTTTTCCTCCAAGGACGAAAACGCTCAGGTTCCTGTTCAGCTTCCTTCAACATTCAATCAACGGCAGACGTTTCCTCTATCCCAGGGTAACAGCAATGTTTTTTTTAACCTCATTTGCATTGATAAACATGGCCGTGAGGTATTAAAATGTGTACTTTGGTGTTGTTTTAACATAAACGAGCGCATCAGTAATTAGGTAACTGGATTCCAGCAAAGGAGCTGGATACAGCTTTATACTCCAGCCAGACAACAGACATTTTGTGCGTTTTTCTGTCATTCGGAAAACATCAGTTTCTGTTAATCATAGACTTCAGACTTTAAAGCAGGGGTCTCCAACTCCAGGCCTCGAGGGCCGGTGTCCTGCAGGTTTTAGATGTGTCCTTGATCCACCACAGCTGATTTAAATGGTTAAACGACCTCCTCAACATGTGAAGTTCTCCAGAGGCCTGGTAATGAACTAATCCTTTGATTCAGGTGTGCTGACCCAGGGTGTTATCTAAAACCTGCAGGACGCCGGCCCTCGAGGCCTGGAATTGGAGACCCCTGCTCTAAAGGATCCTGGTGCAGTTGTGCAGCCTGCACTCAAGTCTGTTCACAAACAAACCACACTGAAGTGGAAAC
>VOQK01020297.1:17708-28942 GCA_015052645.1 Benitochromis conjunctus
CCTCATATTTAGTTATAAATAAAACCAGCAACCAATTATGAATTAATAATAATAATTGCATTAATAATAATAATAATGCAATTTATGTCTGTTGTCACCACTGTCTAAAGTCTGTATGTCTAAAAACAGTCTTACAGGATTAGTATCTATTTAGACATAACAGAACATTTATAGCTAAAAAACACCAGAATTTGGAACATTGTAATGAAGCACAACGCAAAACAGTTTATTTGTTACAGTGTATTACTGTATGTTTATCTCCTCTTTAATGGCCTTAGATATGAGGATCTTTATTTTCCAACCAAAAAAAGAAATCCATTTAGTTTGCATTTTCAGCTTCTTACTGGGTGCTGTGCCATGTGCTAAAAGTTGAGGAGCCAAACAGCCACTGAGCGCAATGAAACTGTATCCAGCTAGCTGCTTATCTATTTCCTTTTAGGCCCTGCTCTCTTCTCACTATATGACGGAGTGGTCTGTCAAGACTGTGGTTGCATGCATGTGTTTTCACATTCCTCCCCATTCGTTCAAAGTGTATTGATCGAATTTTGAGACATGTCCATGTAATGATTAATTCTCCATTCGCCTCCACTGATAGATTGGGTTACGGCATGCGGGGGAGCAGGGAAGGTGCGGTAGCCAGCCGAGAGGAGTTTATGATCCCTGCCTTTTCAAAAGATCTTTAAAGATCTCTTTCACTAATGTGTGTTTGATTAGAATTTACAGTTTATTTACATTATCTGTGTGTGTTTTACAATCACTGGCGAGTGTCTCTGTGCCACCAGACACAGGACTCAGACCAACATGCTTTTGAGGCAAGGAGGACAAGCGTGAAATTAATTGTTCCACTTCATCTCCGGCCAGCGCTCTTCTTTTGAGGGAACAATTTGTCGGCTGGCATACAAGGGAGAATATAAGAGGAGGAGGGCATAGCAATGGCTTGGCGTTTCCTGAATGATCTTGTGATCCAGCAGAGATTTCCTGCTGAGGAGTTCGGCTGATGCCTCTGTCCCCTACTTAAGTATACAGAGTGTTTCACAGGGAGCAGAATGCAACATCCGTCAAGCTGCAATTGTTTCAAACAGTTTCTCAACCCCTCTCTCTTCTTCTCCCATTTCTTCAGACAGACACACTCAATAGTGGCGCAGTGACATGATGGCAACAAACAGAATTAGCCACAGCTATGTGACAGCCTGAGGCCCTTCCACTTCTCTTTTTCCTCTCTTCACCTCACCTCTACTTGCCTTCTCACCCCCTGTCTCCTCCTCCTCCCTGAGCGATGTTCACTGTAATTACAAACATGGCTTTGGGGAATCTGTGGCCCTTTATGTTAAATGATGACAGTGCAAGACGTTTGTTCTGGTGAAAATATTTTAGGAGAAAACATGCTCATACTTTCCCATTAAAGAACACACGCAACCACCTGAAAGCATAAACATGCTCAAAGTGCACTCCATCCCAAGGGAAATCAATTCCCAGTCGCATTTCTCTGTCCTGTGATTTAATTTAACAATTTACCAAGGTCTACGTCCGGCAGTTTATTAAATCGCCTATGTTTCGAAATGTCCAAAAAACAATGCAAATGTTTCATATCAGAGTTAAAATTGTATTTTTTGAGGGATGACATTGATATATTGGTAAATTCAGTCATGCTCCAAAATGCCAAAAACTCTTACATATAAAATATTTTTCAAGCATGGAATACATAAAGAGTTTATTATGCAGACACAGTGGTGTGTCTGCTCTTATATACAGTATTATATATTCTACTTTTAGCCACGCAGCAATGTACCATTAAATATTAAGAGGAAAAAGGGGTCCAGGCTAGTGAACGTGAACGTCAGTGCTGCATGTTTTGAAATGCTTTAGAAAATGCATTTTCCAATAAGAAAGGAAAAGTGGTTGTTAGACCTCAAGGATACATACACTGAATTTTGCTGACTAATAGTGAATTTGAACACTGTTTGTTTACAAGAGAACTCCAAAAAGCTCCATAGATTAAGTTGCATTTTGCTGTACTGGCTGGTCTAGGTGGCACTAACTAGCAAAGTTCATTAGAAGACCTGGAGAGTTTTCCTGCACAGCCTGAATGGAGGGTGTTGGCTGTTGATTCTGAAATTTGCTGGTGTGTACTGAATGTTGTTCCCAAGTCTTTAAGGATGACAGAATGAAAGAAACATTTTAATTTGATGGTAATGGCGCCTTGAGCTTCGTGTACCCTTTTCTTGTTTCCATGGCCTTTTTCAAGCATCTCCACAGTCTTTTTGTTTGTTTGTTTTTTTAAACCCAACTTTCTTTTTGGTCATTTTATTAGTTTAGTACATCTGCGAGACTGCAAATTGGACTCGCTGGTCTCTTTGTCCTTCACACACATGCAGGCACACACACACTTGCTCAAACACAAGTATTCACGGGCTTCTCTGAGTCTCTTTTGTTCATCAAACCAGACTCATCCACTCGTAGTGAGACAAGCATGCAGAGGCTAACAAAACACACAAAGCTGCTTTTTATGAATGAAAAAACTCAAATAATGCGTGGCCAGATATTGACTTGTAATTTGGGGTAGTCTGCTTGCCTTCTTAACACATGCTTCGTCCAAATTCGTCCTTCTTTTTTCTCATATGAATGTTTTTAAGCTTTGTTAAAAGAAAATCATCGTCTTGAGTACCTTTTTTTTGGCCCTTACATGCATCATAACATTAACGTACAAACAGCAATCAGTAAAAATCACATGTTCTTGCTAAGGTTTTGTTCATATACTCATGTCTGTCCACAGATGTTTTGAGTGTAAGCATTCATTTTTGCGCGAGTCCGTGTGTGTATGTGTGTAACAAAAAGGGGGGCATTCAAACAGCTGTGAGATTATGAGCGACTTGGCCAAGTTAAAGTGGGCTCTGGTGACGCGTAAAATGAGCTGGGATTTGGGGGATTGGGGTTCAGTATTACTGTGGAATGACGTTTTCCCCCTCATTAATCACTTCACACTTTACCACAATGAAATGGCAATCATAGATAGATCTTTCAACACCTACAGTCATTAAATGATGACCTCCAGGTGGACAGAAACATTTTTACTGTGACAACCGCCCTTTTTTACACATTTCTTTCGGACTGACTCTAAGCCTGCTGTACTATTTATCAAGTTCTCTTTGTATGTGGTTGTTTGTGTCTACATGCAGGTTTGCTCATGTGGTTTTTAGGCTAAAGTGCTGCCTTGATGTAGGAGTTCTAGCAGAGTTTAGTTTGTAGCTGTGAGGGGTGGGACAATGAGAAAGACTGAAAAACAGAGTAATAATTGTATGGAAAATGGAACATCTGTGTTGATGGTGAAAGGTTTGACATGCTGCTTGTAATAACATTCATTTCACTATTTTATTACATGTACTCTTGGGATTGTAAATAAGGTCATTATCTTTATTCACAAACTTGGTACTTTATTCTTTCCAGAAGCCTTGAGAAAACAGAAAACTTTGTGCTCAAAGCAAGTCACACCATAATATGCAATTATCACTAGTTGATGTGCATCAATCCTAGTGGACATGAGCAGGTCCTCCAGCATTAACTTGTTGTGTTAGAACATAATGTGTTTTCAGATAACTTAATTTTACTCTGAGCAAGTACTCACCAACAAAGAAGCCCTGACTCCTCAGTTGTCTTTTCATTCATTGAACTGCTATCCTGCTTTAACTGATTGATTTCTGTTCTCCTGGGAAATGGTATTTCTGGATGTATGTCAGTTGGCTTCCTGCAATAATGATGTGATGTGAAGAGGATGGCTTCAGGCTAATTGGGCCCAGTCTGCTCTGGCCAGCCTTACTGAACATAGTGCTGCAGACTGCCTGTGGTAAGCTGAACCCTGTTAGATTCTCACTGACCACACTAACGTGATCACGAATGCATAAACGCTTTAGTTCAGGCCGTGGGCTCTCTGTGTCTGTCCTACGCCTCGAAGAAGTGTGTAATATCTGTCACTTCTGGCCATTTTCATTGTTGTGGGTTTAGTAGAGCTGTAGATGAAAATATATGGCTGTTAATGGAAAAGTCTTAGGATATGTCTTTTTATTTCAGAGAGGAGGTAGGTGCAGAAGAAAGGAAAAGCAGGAAATACTCAATGTATAGGAAAAAGAAGAATCTGTAGGAGAGGCAGTAAAGGGTAAGGGAGGAAACTGGCAAAAAAAACTTGTCAAGCCAGTTCAGGTGTGAGCTGCCACTGACCTGTCAGCTTTAACAGCCCACCAGAGTCTGCCAGGAATCAGGATTGGCTTAAAACCTTGAATCTCTGTCCCTCAGCCATACTGCAGTTGTCAGTCAGCCAGTGGGATTATTGCACTGATTTTCATACGGTTTTGGTCGCTGTGATTTGGATTCTGAGTCATCAGCCAGTCACTTTGATTGGACACAGTCTATGTTATTTGAGGCTACAATTAATTAGCTGTGCTGTTGAGTTAGGGACTAAGGTTTGCGTGAGGAAATGCAAAATGTGATTGTTGTAATTGTCAGGTAATTGTTAGTCCTGAAGAAAAAAAAATGTCTAAACAGACATTAAAATAATGTAATTAGGCACACCTTCATTGCTTTGTAGGATTGCTTTCTTGCTTTATTTATGTCCTTCCTGCTTTCTTGCTAGGCCACTGTGGCAGTCAAACAGAAGCTATTTTGGTTAGCTCCACTAGGACATTTGAAGAGAATTTTGAAATTTGAAACTTTCTGGCTGTAGCGTGCAAATTAATTTGGCAGTGAAGGCACCATTTCAGCAGCATTTCAAAGACATGCAGACTATTCAGTGTGACTGTGAACAGAGTGTTGATGCTATGAAATGGAGATTAAGATGAAACACTGGCTGCTTCCCTTTACGAGCCTGATACATCCCAGAATTCCTGCTATCAGTAGCCCTTCATTGTTCATGTTCTGCTTTGCTAAACCCATCTTAAAATCTCTCTCCTTCCTTACTCTTAACAGTACAACCTTTTCTTTGGAACAGGAGGGTTGCCTGCTGAAGTCAGAAGCTCATCTCCTGAAAAAGTACCTTAATGAATTCGACCCTCTTCTGCCTAGGCTCTAATTTTATTTCTTTTCACTATCACTAGTGAAATTCTTATAATATTCTTGCCCAGGTTAACATCTGGATGCCAGTCAATGAAGGTAGCAATACAGCCAAAATAAGCTCTAGGTTCTATGCTGAGCTTCTTTCTAGCTTGAATATCGTGGTAGTTTTTGATTTGGCCCTTGTGATTCTGAGTGATTCTGACATGGCTATATTCTCAGCAATTTCTCTATCACTAGTGATAGCACCCATGTCCAAGGGGTTTTGGGTAACTACTGCAGATGCGTTCCAGAGATCCTTTTTCAGCGGAACAAGTGGATGTGGGTGTTAAGGTTTTTTGGACTTTGTAGATCATCACAAATAATGCTGACTTTGATGAAAAGTTCAACTAGCAAGATGTTGGAGTTCATCCTTCTTTGACAGTGCACTTTTCCTGCCAGTTCATATGCTTTTTTTCCATCCCCACCATCCTCACAGTTCTTATTATCTCACACCAGCCCACACTTCCTCCTGAAAATTATGTTGATGGCCCTGATGTTCACGACCATGGTTGCTAGGATGTTGCCCACTGTGTTGCTACAGGCCCCACAAGATGCTATGGCATAAGCCACACCTATAATCTGTCTGGTAGTTTTGCTTTGTTTTGTTTTGTTTTTCTATTTTGTTGAAGCAAATAAATCTGAGGATGCAATCACAGATCTTCATGAGTCTTTTGATTGACTGCCCTTTAATGGATAGGAGTCAGAAGGAGAGCACCTCAGTTTTTTCCAACTGCTTTGGCACTAGACACCTGATTTTGTTTTTCAAAAGATCATTGCCCATTTGAAGAACTTCTCTAAGTCTTGGAGTATCCATCTGCAGCCTGAGAGAAAGTGTAGTGACAATCAGATCACCCATTAATGCTCCTACTGGGAAATGTCATGATCGAGTCTTGGTCAAAGACCCTGTGCATTCTTTCTCTGTATACCTGACAACCAGGTACTTGGGAAAAGAAAAAGAATAACTGAAATGGTGCAGTGTTTTATAATACCTGGTACAATTCACAGGCTGACTTCAATCTTATTTGCCAGACCCACCAGTAACTGTAATACTCAACAGTCATTCCCAAAGTCAAGAATGCTGCAGCCCCATTAAAAACCAAAATATCCTATGGGGCCCACACAACCTAAAATTTTCAGTTGTTGTTTGCTACCCAGTTATATGCAAAGTGTTAAGACCAATGGGTGAACCACCTGCCACTGGAGACAAACTTCAACATGAGAGCAGTAAATTTAGGTCAGAGTACTGAGTAATAACACAAACCAACCACCTCATATTGCCCGTTCAAATTCACTTTTTATATAAATAAATGATATTCATATGTAACTTAACATACCTGTGAGTAATTTTAAAACTCAATTTCTGTTATTATTGTGGCCCACATGCAGTACTTTTGTGCCCTGGCCCACGTTTTGGGAATCACTGCTCTAGCATATGGTTCTTGATTTTGCTGGTAACATGAGGTCGATGTAGATCAAGCTAAATCGCTTTGTTTGATATGGATCTCTATGCCTTAAAATATTTAGCCACAACACAGTCAGGTAGAGATGTGTGAGTACCTTGTTGTGTTGCAAACATGTAGGCACTCCAGGAATATTTCCAAGAATGAATGTATCGGTATTCCTTTTCATTAGAAGGAGCTCCTAATTGACTGAAGTTCTTGGAATTGTCTTCCAAGACACCTCCAAATTTCAAAATTCTATGCTGCTTTGTTCTCAAGTTATTGCATTCAAAAGATTTTCAGAAAACTTGACCTCTGACCTTGGTTGAGGTCACGGAGATTTGAACTTGTTCAAAATTTTTACACCTATGGTATTAACTTGAAGCTCCTACATTGCCCGCTTCTCGAGTTTTCGCCTTCACAAACTCAGGCATGTGCCTGGTTAGCGAGGTGTCGATATCCCGTCAGCCTTTTATGGCTGAGGGGTAAAAACTGCTGTGTCTTTCTGATAGCTATATGCCACTTGATGCAGATGTAAGGGACTATTCTGAAAGAACTGTGGGATTGTGCTATTCATGGTCATCATCCAATCTCTTTTTGGGGTTCAGTAGCTAGGCCAGTCTTCCAGGTCAAAGAATAGGTGCACTGCATTGTATCTTCAGTGTATACACAATAAAATAACTTGTCTTTAGTCTTGTTCTCCGAAATCACATCACATCACATCACTCTTGCTACTATGAAGAAATTCACCAGTTTTGGAAGTTTTGGTATGAAACAAGTTGCCCACTGTTTGGAAGTGTCCTGCAGTTTTTCAGATGATTCCCTAAATCCAAAAGCTGCTGCTTCAATGTACGATGCCGTCTTCATTCCTCTCCTCCTACCATGATCTCTCTTTCCCTCACTATGCTTCTCATGTGTGTTGCTGTACAGGAGTAGCTAAAGCATGCATCTAAGCAGGTTGGCATAACATTAGAGAGGGCATGCTATTTGATATGGCGGTAATCTTCTGTTAAATCCCCCAAGAGTGAAACACAGCCGCCTACAGCTTTGCACAAATTTCAAAAATGGCTTTCTTTTTTTCCTCCGTTTTCTCTGTACAGATATACTCCCTAACTTAGATCAGCTCTGCATACGTGTGTATGTGACATGTATGGGTGTGGAATTAGTGAGACTTAATGTCACTGTCCCCAGTTAAGGCGCTGGTTAAGCTAAGCATCCTAATATAGGTTTATAGCAGAATAACGTGATTTTGTGAAGTGCAGATACTGAGTGCAGTGGTGTGTTCATCAGCACTTAATGTGTGGTAGTTAAAATTTGAAGTTGACCAACTTATTACTTGGTACCTAGTCCTTCATTGCATATTGTAATTGTTTTTGTCTGTGTAATGTTACCTCTGCTCCTCCTGGCTACAGAGACTCTCCTTCATATATCTTATATAAATATATTTATATAATCCTTGTGAACATCTATTGATAGTATAAGCCTTTTAATACTGGCAAGTTTAGGTACAATACCCAGACTAATTTTGACTTGATGTAGTGCACTTATATATGTATTTTAATAGCCTATTAACCACAAGCATATAGTACTGTGCAGTCAAGTCTTAAGTCACCCTTCATCTTTATAGTTTGATTCCAAGCAGCCAGACTTTCTTACAATTTAAAGTGGTCTTGAGCAGTAGTTCTGCAGGCTTTTGAAGGTCTTTCAATTTCAGTGTAGTTATTGTACCTAACCATTTTCATTCTTTAGCTGAATCTTTGAAAAATTATATAGTAATACAATAATACATTACAAAACACATGACAGGCCCAAGATAGTATTTTTGCACCAACAAGATGATTCTTAAAGAGCTATTAGCTGAAAATTTGGTATATCTTAGCACGGTGTGCTGTGTGTCCTTAAAAGATTTAGTAAACTTAGCAAGTGGAGGATTACTGACTGACGTGGCAGGCCTAAACAAACGATCCACAACAGATGAACAGTATCTGAAAGTCATGTCCTTAAGAAATCAGAAAAAATGCTGCATAAAGCTGAGACAGGACCTAAGAGATGGATCAGGCCCGTTTAATTGATCTATTTACTGATTTCTAAATCCACATCAGAAATAGTCTAAGTGCAAGGGTGGCTATCAATAAATCATTGAGTGGGAAGGGAAACGAGCAGAAACAGGCCGTGGGATGCCAAATTGCACAAGAACTGAAACGGCCTTGAAATTAGTGGCAAAGGTCTTACATTTCTGGTTCAAATTATCATCACTGTTTTCATAAGGAGGTCAGGAGAGAGGTATCTACAGCCACATCTAAAACACAGTGGAGGGTCTGTCATAGTTTGGGTAGCATTTTAGCCAGTGATTTTGGGGATCTTGTCAAAATTAGTGGAATTGTGAGCATACAGAAGTACTGTCAGATTTTGTTCCACCATGCAAAACCACCTGGAAAACATACGATTACCAACAGCTGAATTTTTCAGCATGGCAGTGATCCCAAACACACTGCCAATGCATTAAAAGCATACCAAGATATAAAAACGCACACTGGAACACTGTCAGTCGTGGATTGGCCTTTCTCAGACCTCAGATCTCAACATTATTGAAGCAGTGTGGGATCATCATGACAGAAAACAGAACAAATGGCAGCAAACATCTAAAAAAGAGCTTTGAATGTCCTTCAAGAAGCCTGGAGAAATGACCTGAAGAAATTGACCTAAAAAAATTACAAGAAATCTTGTCTAAGAGATTTCAGGCTGTGTTCAAGAGTAAAGGTGCTCACATGAAATGTTGACTTTAAAGCTTATTAGTATTGTATAAGCTCTGTTTTTTGCCTTTTATACTATATTTCCATGTATGTTTACACATTTCTATCAATCACTTGACCTAATTCCCATTTCTTAGCAAAATATAAAAAAAAATGAAAGTTCGCTCAAGACGTTGTGTGTTGGCACAGTACTGTACATACAAAATATACGTTCCTGTTAATGCCTTCAGTACTCATAATGTATCATTTGAAGACTTTAAAGTCATTACAGCAAAAAAAGAATGTGGGATTGTCTTACTTTCCTTACCCCAGCTTTTTTGTAAAATTTCAGCAAAACAGTGTTAAGTATCATAGATATATATGAGTTCATAGTGTTGCATGCGTCCCTGTTACACATATTTTTTTCCTGAATCAGCTGACAGGATTTAGTGGAATGAAAACGTTTTTGTATTTAACTTTGGCGGTCACAGGAGACTCAGAACATGACTGTGCGGCCTAATGTCAGAAATACAAGAACATTACATGATTGTGTGTTTTTTTTCTGTCAGAAATACAAGGAGTTTGAGCGGGCGGTACGGGTGGAAGAGATTGATGGTCTGCGGCTGGTTAAGAGGCTGGCAGAGAACATGGAGGAGATGTTTCACAAGAAAGCTCAGGCCATGAAGGTATGTTTCCCCATAACATGGGGAATGTATTTCTTTTTTTTTAACTTTGCACACATGAAGATAATTTTTTATTGATACTTCTTGTGCAAAATCATGCTTTTTTTTTATCATTTGGAGATTGAATGTTTGATTTGACACTGTATTTATTTTTAAGTAAACATGGCCGTATATCGTTGGTGGATTGATCCAAAATCGTTTTCATGTCTGTGAATTGTGTGTGTGTGTGTGTGTGCGTGCTTGCGGGTGTTGTGTTTGTCAGTGCTGTAAAAGGCGCACTGCACAATGTGACAGTGTGTCCACAGTGCGCTGCCTCTTTGGCTGGATCTCTCGCTTCAGGTGATTGATCCTATCAGGACAACATGGTGCTGTTAACAGAAATTGGATTTTTTTCTGAGAATTTGGTCAGAGGATACACGCTGAAAGGAAGTGAGTGAGGGAGAGGAGTGCGGATAGTACTAAGCCATTTCCATCTGTGTCTTTTTTCTTATGTATGGTAGCTTTTCCTGTTTAGGTTGCATAATGGTGCTTGTTTTTCAGTGTTATAATCACTCTTAAAATGTTCACATTTCCATATGTGGACATTATGTAGAAAAGATTATGTATTTGCAACTGCCATGCGTCATCTGGCATTTCAAAAAATATCACTCCTACTCATATACAGCAATTGCTGGCATGAAGGCAAGGTTGTAATTGAATATTTCTACTGTCATCAAATTCTGTAATGAAAAGTAAAGGAATTAATCAGTTTTCTAATAATAATGAACATTGTTTTGTATTTCAACCAAATGCCATGTGCTTTCCACATGAGGATTAAGCTTACATAATTTTATTTTTGTGACGAACGCACAGAGAGGCTTGTTACCCTTCTACAAACGGCTTCGAAACTGAGAGATTAGATGTATTGAGTCCAGTACAGATGTCTGTGTGCTTCCTTGAGATTCTGTAAAATCCATGGAGACATGAAGGTTCAGCTAGCTAATGGCTTCTTGAAACTCCCTGTCTGGATGCTGGATGCCTGATAATTGTACATCTCAGTTGGCTTTGTGGGAGTTTGTGTGTTCGTATCTGTATGAAGTAAAAGTTATGGGGATCGATGTGAAGATCACAGGGTGCCCGGTACTTCTTCACAGAGGGAAAAAGTTGTTGAGAGAACGAGAAATAAAAATGTTAGAGAAAATCATTTGAAAGACACATTTGCGTGTGGGAAAATAAGGTGTAAATTTAACCTTTGTTAACCACTATCACAATTTCATTTCACCTCCTTTTGGTCTTGGCCTCGTGATAAATTGTTTGTT
>VOQK01020300.1:14198-26143 GCA_015052645.1 Benitochromis conjunctus
ATGTAAAAGTAAAGGGGTGCATAAACCACAAGTCAAATAGATCATTTCACAAAAGGTGCATTGTGGCTATAGACGGACCTGCTCTGTAAAACATGCTGAGCACGTTCAAATTTCTTAAAGTTGGTCTCGATCCGTTGTTAAAACGTATTTGTATTTTCAACATAGATCGTAAATGTGATCTCTTTAAACTGCTCGTGAAGAATTCTATAAATGTGAAACTTGTTCTTCTGTCAGGAGTAAGATCAATGAGTTGACGACAGAGAGCAGCAAGCTGCACAAAGAAATTGACAGCTACAACCAGGAAAACTCCGTCTATCTCTCTTATGAAAAGAGGTGGGTGGTGTTCTTCTTCTTTAAGTAGGTATTACTTAGACCGCCAAAGTTTCTCTCTTCATTCCCGTCCTTTAACAATTATAGTTGAGTAAAAGATGAAATCCACTGAATAAAGATGAACACTGTATAATCTCCCCACACTGTAACCCAGTGATATGTGTCTGCTGCAGAGCTGAAGGCCTCGCTGCTGAGATTAAGGATATGCAAGGCCAGCTTGCCGACTACAACATGGTAAACAGCAACTACAAACTGAATGAGATTAAACACTGAAGTCACAATAGATTTGATCCACTTTTCACTGTATTGTTGATAAATGTCTAGCTTCACCTGAAGCAGTCAGCCATGATGACCTAAAACGACTAAAAATAGACGATGTGAACTTCCCACCTCGGGGATAGTAAATATTTGGCTGCAGGTGTTAAGATGTTATGTTTGAGAGCAAGTGAACATTTCAAACCTTTATACTGTTGATTTCTGTACAATCCTTAATCACCGGACTCATTTTTACTTTTGTGTTCTTTATTTGTGTTTCCAGCTTGTGGACAAGCTCAACACCAACACAGAGATGGAGGAAATGATCAGCGACTACAACGTTGTAAGTAATCTATCAACACAATATAAAAGGTGTGTTTTTTTTTCATGAACAGTATATTAGAAATACAGGGGAAAACATTCCTCCCTCCTTTGTTCTAGCTGAAAGCCCAGAATGACAGCGAGGCAGAAAGCATCGACAACATCTTCACTGAGAGGAGAGAGTAAGTGCACATGTTCTCATAAAGACACTTATGTCTTGATTATAGAGTTTTATGTTCACAAATGAACTTCATTTATTTATTTATGTTGTGAAGCATCATTTTCAGAATTAAATACTATAAATCAGCATATTTATATGGGTTCTTTAACTAGCAGGATGGCTAGTTTTCATGTGAGTTGTAAATATTATGTAAAAAAATGAGATATGTTTCAGATATGTACAGGTATAAGATGGTTGAGCACGGATACAACAGGAAACAACTACGTGTTATATAACGATAAAGCAGCAGTGGAGCTTTCTTTCTAAAACTAGTCAAATTAAAGTGGAGTGTTTTTTTCCATTTGTCTTGCAAACCTATCTTCAAACCACTGTAAGCTGAGGTTTGAATAACACTGCACATTGCTGCTTGTTTTGTCAAGTCATGAAGACACCTCTATAGTGCCACTCGAGGTAAACAACTCTCTTGTAAACCATGTGATCTGGCCCTTCATTCTAGTGCCATGCAAACAAGGACAAAGCTGTCTATCTAACTGGGTACTTCACACATTTGCTATCTCATTAAGACTAATGGGTCAGATTACAGGAAGGGTTCTGTACTCAAATAGTGGTCACAAAGTTGAGTTAGGATTTGTCTTGATGCACGCTCAGTCATCCAGGCAAGTGAGTGAGATGTTGCAAAGAAACGTAAAATTGCTACAGAGAGTATAGAACCAGTATAACTCTCAGTATGGGCCTTATGGCTGATTTTGTGACATGTGAAATGATAATACTCTGCGGTGTTTATGAAACAGTCAGCTCATTTTACGTAGCTGTTAGCTTAGCCACTTAATGGATTGTATTGTGTTTGTGGTTTAGTGTGGTTTCTTGTTACTGGTCAGTGTGTACGTTGTCCTTTCTGCTGCATTTTCCTCTCATGCATGTCACTCTTCTCTCCTGAAATATGGATCCTCGAAGTACTCCTGCTCCTCCTCTATCTGCCCGTTCAGTTGTTCAAAGCTGAACGTTTGATGGGCCAGGTGTCTTCCTGTCGCTGAGAACTCTGTTGACACAAAATCCTCGTCCTCCTCGACTTCTTGTTGTAGTTGCCGATGCCTGTAGTTGTGGAAGAGCTTGTACCAGGAAGGCCCCTTGACGGCACAAACGATGAGCATGGAGGTAGTTACTGCCAAGATTGCGACGGATGCTGTGAATTTCCACGTGTTGCCGAGCACAGGTGTCTGGTCTAGTTTGGGTTTGAGGATGGAGATGAGCGGTGTTATAAGCTTGTATTTGTGCATCCACATATTTAAGTGAAGAAAAAAATGGCAAAGTATCTGCAAGTCTCTATGTCGTACCTTTGCTGATGCTGTGGTTCTGACTTGTTGACAGCGTGGGCGTCATAATAATTGATGGGTCTGAAGTCTGTTGAGACTGGACTGGTGTTTTAGATTTTTGAGTGTCTGGTGTGATGGTGGGGAATGATGTGGACCACAGTGCTGTAGCATTAAGAAGATCTCGTCCAGCCTGCTCTGCTGGAGATGCACAGATGGCTTGTGGTCCTCCTGCAGACAGACAGCATTTCCTTCAGTAGGTTACAGGTCTTACATGACTAAAGTTAGACAACAGTTCCTTCAGACTGAACGTGATTTTAAACACTGGCCTCATTAACACTCTCACTTGTCTTTCCTTGTACTTTTTTTAATTGTGCAAATATGTACAACATAGGACATATGATTTAATATTCACACTACCAGCAACAACATTTTCCTTTAAGTAAGTGACCACACCATCGCTCAGTATCCTCCATACACATTTCTGCTCACTAACTAAGGCAGGGCCGAATTCAAAGACACAATGAAAATAACAAATGATGCAGCAGGCTAGTCTGTTTTCCTGATACCTAATATCTGTCAGGGTGCCGTTGCCTAGCCTTCAGCGGTCTGTGTGTCCCTCCCCGGATATGCCTCCCCAAACCTTCCTGACCCACCACCAATCTGTTCTTGCTGAGCGATGTTACAGACAGCATAAGGTTCTCTACAGCTTCTCCAGACTCTTTCACATCTGTTACGTGTGCTCAGGGTGAAACTGTGAAAAGCACAGGGCACCAGTGGTGCAGCTGACAAATGCCAGTTGGGCTCCACGGTGCTGGGGAGTCAGTACAGGGCCCACTAGAGGGTGTTGGCCCTCAAGCCACCCTCATGAACTCTGTTTCTGGCACCGTTCATCTGGCAGTGTTTATAGTTTTCAAACTGCTGTAACTGAGTCATTAGCTCCCAATGTATGTAAGCAATCAATCTGAGAAAGGGCCACAGGTCAACTGTGTAATGAAAATTACTACCCATGGTAATATTTGCTGCATTGATCTGTCCAATGATGGTCAGCAGTGGACAGGAACAATTCCAAGGGTTTTCCTGTAGGCTCAGTACCTGATGGGACCAGACAGAGCTAGGTAAATGGAATAATAACACATCCTGTACAGGAAAAACTTACGTGTGCAGCCCTAAATCCCTATTTTATACATATGAATGCATTTCTGCATGTATGTCATGTCTAGATTAGTTATAATAAGTTAGTGGATTCTTTTTGAAATACACAATATTACCTGTAACTTGTTCAGCCCACTGATCAGCTGTGCAGGGAGGCTTGTTAGCAAGTTGTGGGTCAGGTCCAACTCTGTCAAGACATCCAGGCCACTGAAAGCCTCAGGGTCAAGGCTACAAAAAATACCCACAGTAGAGGAAAATGCAGAAATGATTACACTTGATTTCATAGCACATTGTACTTGGATGTATACTACTATCATGCAACAGTAGTGGGTTTTAGCAAGTGTCCACCAACATCAAAATCAAGTCTATCTACATTAGCTTGCACAGTAAATCAGTATAGAGAATGTTTATTGTAATTTAATGGTTGGTGTTTAACGCACGGTTTCTTCAACCAGTTAATTAGCATAAAGTTAGAAATTAGACATTTGCTCGCCTACTGACCTGCTGAGGTTGTTTCTGGCGAGAGACAGCACTCTGAGGTTTGGTACCACAGAGAAGTATTTGGCTGGAATAGCAGTGACCCAGTTAGCATCCAAGTGAAGTTCTACCAGTCTGGGATAGCTAGCTAGTGCTAGTTTGTCCGTGCCATTCAGAGTAATTAGGTTCCCTTCAATCACCAGTTTGGTAACATTTACACTTTGGCAGTTATGAGGGATGACTTGAAGAAGATTGTTGGAGAAGTTTGCTATCAGCTGATGGGTGGAAGAATTTATTGAGGAACAGTTATTATAGAAAACTCAAAAAATAT
Source organism: Benitochromis conjunctus (assembly GCA_015052645.1). Lineage (NCBI taxonomy): Eukaryota > Metazoa > Chordata > Actinopteri > Cichliformes > Cichlidae > Benitochromis > Benitochromis conjunctus. The sequence goes on from VOQK01020300.1 coordinate 18,559, forward strand.
AGAAATAGACAACTGGAGCAAAATGGTGTTAAATACGTTTCTTACCGTTTCACCGTCTTTTATGGCCTCATTATTTGTTGCTAGCATTGCAGTGAGCCACAGCAGGAGGAGAGGTTGCCAGCACCTGTCCATTATACCGTACTGAAAAGAAATGGATACAAAATACTGTAACTAACACGTTAGTTTTATCAGGGGTGTTAAGAAGACCAGCAATTTTATAGATGAGTCATTGCAGTTGTCCTTTTAAATTATTATTATTTTTTTTACCGGTTAGGATTCAGCTTTTTGAATGAAAAAGCTTTACTACGGCACAGATTTTGCTTTCTAATGCTTTAGTTAATCAAGACGAATTGGTTGAAGTTTAGTGCAAATTATGTTGTTTCACCAAAATAATGTGACTAACATCAACTCCATTTATACACAAGGTTTGCATAGGTTACAGTTAAAAAAATAATAATTTATTTTATACTGCGCTTTGTGCAGCCTGTCAGTTTAGTTTATGTCTGGAAGATACATATTTAGCTCCTCCCCCTTGAAGCCAATGTTTTTTGGAAAAAAGTGTGCAGAGGGTTAAAAGTGTAAGATGAGATTTTGGAAATAAGTATTGGGCATTTTTTACACAAAACACAGCATGTCGTGAGGACAAATACTCACCAAAAAGTGCCATAAATATGCATTCTAACTAATGGCCAGCAGGGGGTGCTGCAGAAAGTATAATAAATGGCTATGGAAAAAGCGCACTTGGGTCTCTTGTTCACTGACCTTATTAAACACATTATGGTCTCAGTTGCGAGTTTCACATCTTACTGAATACAATACTACACTGATTTTTAAATTAGAGGATAACGCTTCACCATGTGCTTGACAGGTCCTAGTAATGAGTGTCCATGTCCGCTTGTCAGAGCCTGTCACAAAACACCAGGATGGTGACTGTATAAAAGGCAGCTTGAGGCTTTACAACATCTTGTTTAAAGTTTTTGATTTGAACAGCAGGTGGGTGGAGCACAGCTCTGTTCTCACTGACATCACAAAGAGTGGAAGGAAAAAAAAACAGTCAGAAAACTTTTGGCTCACACAAAGTGTTCTCCTTATGTGTAACTTTAGCTAGGTTTTAAAATAAGCATCCACCATTGTAAAGTGAAATGTGACGAGAGTAAGGAGAAGCACAATAGAGTCCCTTTAAAGAAATACTTGTTATATTTTGCTTTTTATGGGCATGCCACAAACGGCAAATGTTTACTCTGTAAAATGTCAGAATGTGGTGAAACTACCCTTTAGAGCTGAGCGCTGTTAAGCCAGCTAACCTGAGGCTAAAAAAAAAGACATTACCCATCATTGCATGTCATATTCCTCTTTAAATATATGACCAAGCGTTGGACTCTATTAACACTGAAAACATTGTGACCTCATAATTCTATGTTAATTCTTTGTATATGCAGTGAACTGAGAAATCGGACGCTTTGGTCAGCGTGCAGTAAAGATCAAAGCACTATGTTAGTGAGTGGCTCTCTTGGTTATTGCGTACACACCGATGCTGGAGTGTGTACTGAGAACTTTTTCAGATGTCTTACAGAGAAAAGAAACAAATTTTCTTCAAGCTGAATTTCTTTAAAAACACTTCAACACACATCTTCTGTTAATGGACACATGTAGATGTGTGTCTGCTGACTAACCTGGCACATCTGCATATGTCACAATCACAATTTTGATCTGTTTTTCTTACTGTTTTCTCTTTAGACCTGTTGTGTAATTATCTTTTACTAATGAAAGTAGCTGAAGAATCTTACCTGTTCTTCTACAAGCACTAAGGGGAACCTTTAGTCCTGTGTTACCCTCACGCAGCCAGCGTACCAAATGACCTTTGTTCCTTGTAAAACAAGAACCTGTGTGCACTCTGCTGCTAGCTAACTGTTTATGATTGATCAAGTTGGTCCTCCTATCTTTGCTGTCTTCGTTCCTTGGTTACAGGTGTCCCTTAGGTTACTGTTGGAAATGGCTCATCTAAATAATGTGAACTAGTTCAAGACATAATACTGCAAATGATTGAATATGATTAATGACAAGCATTTTCTAATTTCTTTTTAATGAGAGAGGAGATGAAGGCTGCATGGAAAAGAAAGCAAAAGGTAAGGAGAGCAGCATGTAAAGAGCTGTAAGAGATGGACAGAGAAAAGAAAAAGTGGATGAAGAGAAGTGAAAGTGAGGACAGTATTACTGCTGCTTCTTCTCAGGGACTTTATTACCCAGCAAACATATCTGTGGTGCTGTGTGGACATGGCAACCCCACACCCAAGTGGGTTTACTCATATTCTTAATATTGTAAAATATTTTAACAAGATTTGCAAACTATTGTAAATCTTCTTCTTCTTAATAGTAGTTTGAAAGTGAACAGGCACATGCACACCAGCAGCAGCAGACTGGATTACATACCTGTGAGTAAAATCAAGAACACTGCTTGACAGCTTCCTTCCAAGATCAACAAGAATTCCCACGTTCCTACTCTCCCACTGAAGTAGAGACTGATGTACATGTGATGGGAAGAAAGCTGGAGCTCCATTCCAGCCAGACAGCACTGTCTCTGGGGAAGTCAGGGTGCAGCACAGAGGAGGGAATGTTGAGATTGGAGGAGCTGTTTTTAGGTTAATGTGTAATGTGAATGTTTATTCAAGCTGCCTATTGAGAGTTTTTGTTCTGTAGTCTTCCTCCAAGAGTCCCAGACCATGGGTGTCAAACATAAGGCCCAGGGGCCAGGATCAGCCCTCCAAAGTCTTCTATCTGGCCCACTGGACAGCTTTGGAAAATGTGAAGGAGGGCATACAATTTTGTTTTTTACCATTGTTTCATAAGTTTCACAGCTTTTCCTACTGCTGAAGACCTGCTCCATGACCATTCATACCAGACCAAAGTAAATAAGTCATAGATAAACCATTAAATGGGAGAAAGTTCCTGATTTTTAACTCTCTACTATAGAAATGGATCATTTTTACATTAGATTCACCATAAACAAAAACAGAAAAGGACACAAATTTTCTTCTTTTTTTTTTAAATTACAGGACAGTCTGCACAATTAGCTAACAGAACTTTTTCTGTAATGTAACATATTTGTGGGTGCTGGTTTAGCTGGTTTAGCTCAGTGGGAGGAGCAGGCGAGGCGTATGGCTGGAGAGCAGTAGGCCCGGGTTTGAGTCTGACCCGCGGCCCTTTGCTGCATGTCTTCCCCTGTCTCTCTCTCCCCACCCTCCTGTCTCTATCGAATAAGGCCCCAAAAGTAATTTTAAAAAAAATTACTTATGTATTTCTTATAATTTAAGTGCAAGGATGTGCTGAGGTGTATTATTGAAATTGCATTTGTTTTTATGTTAAAATATCTCAGAGAGAGAGGAGTCTCACTGATGTGGCCTACTTAAAATCAGTTGTCTGTACCTGGCCCACAGTGTAAAATGAGTGTGACGTCCCTGCATTAGAGCAACCAAAGTTTCAGTACTGTAATGTGGCTAATGTGGTAGTAGAAAACATGGAGGGAGCTTTGAAGTTTTTGGAATAGTACACTGTAAACTCTTTGGCATCCTTTGTTTACCTGTCTGCATGAACTCTGTTTGGGGTGGCTGTAGCTCAGGTGGTAGAGCAGGTCAGCTACTGATCGGAAGGTTAGTGGTTCGATCCCTGGCTCCCCTAGTCTGTATGCCAAATATCCTTGGGCAAGATACTAACCCCAAGTTGCATCCATCGGAGTGTGAATGTGTATGTATGAATGTTAGTTAGAGCACTAAAGTATAGAACAAAGTGCTTGTATGAATGGGTGTGATTGGGTGAATGAGGCATGTTGTATAGAGCGCTTTGAGTACTCCGGGAGAGTAGAAAAGCGCTGTATAAGAATCAGTCCATTTACCATTTACCACTCTACCTTACCTGGGACCTTCCACGGCGCTGTGTGTTTGCTCTGCAGGAGGGAGGAGGCAATCAGGGCCATTGAAGAGGAGATCAGCAGAGAGAGGCGGGTTGCTGATGAAGTCGTCCAAGCAATGCCAGCAGCAAAGCAAGAGAAATATTTCACCATGACTACTACTAATGAGGAACTGCTACAGGTAAAGCTGTAGTTGTTTTGGGGAAAAAGGAGATTGATTCATGTCAGCTGTTGGCATGATGAAGTCTCACTTTTGTCTTGCATAAAGTGTGTGATATGTGTTTCACACCATTGAAGTTCTGATAGTTTAGATGAAGTATTGTCACCCTTTGATAGTGTACAAAGTACTCAACTGATTCTTTTGTTTTGCAGGAGCTAACTGTTCTCCAGGAGGAGCAGGACCTTCTAATAACAAGGAAGGAGGACTATGAAGCAGTGAGTTGGCTGCAGGGGATGGTTTGAGAACAGCGGAGGAGGTGCAGTGAATATCACGGCTGTATCATTGGCAGCAGGTGTTTTGCATGACACGATCGTCTTTGCAGGAGCTGTCCCACTCGCAGATAAAACAGGAGATGGTTCGGCTTCATGAGACCCTGTCAGCGCTGGAGGCCAAACGAGACACAATGGAGGCTGAGCAGAAGAGCCTGGGTTCACCTCAGGAAGAGAGAGAGAAGTTATTTAAACAGGTCTGCTGGGCGGCGAGGCGCGCTGGCTTATCAGCCATCGCTACATCAGAGAGGACAGGAGTGATTTCATGAAATATCACAGAAACCTTGTGAACAGATCTGCACTTTGACAAACAGGAAATAGATTGTTGTCATGTGGACAGTGAGTTTGGAGTGTCTGCGGTTTCTGAAAAGGATATAACAATCATTTAATTTCTATCTGGTTAAATAGTTTTAGTCATCATTCAGTTCCAGAGCTTTCACTACCTCCACACATTCATTTTGTAACAGAGTGAGAAAACCTCTACAGCGGCTATAGTTTTGGTCCCGGTATATGTTTTCTTCTCTGATTAAGTCAACTTAACAACACTAAAATGTAGATAATAGAATGCTTAAAAACTGAGCTGCAGATCCGAACTGCAGCTGAACTAAACCCATGTTCTTGTGGTAATATACAGTACGACTAATCGATATCTTAAATGTGTGTATTGATTCTGTGTAAGAGTAAGTCAACAGCACCATCATGTGGTCAAACTTGTAAACAGCAGTAATCAGAGTTACTGAAGCTTTATGTTAGGATCCACAAAAACAACAAAAGACTGAAGCTGTTGTTCTGTTTCACAGGTGAAAGAAGACAACCAGGAAACTGCCAGCATGGAGAGGCAGTACGTACTCATTTTCACTATTAAAATACCAGTCACTTTTGTGTGTGTGTGTGTAAGGTTGTGTGTATATTGTGTGTACTCAGGCTTACGGAGATGCGGGACAGGACGAGACAAATCACAGAGGAGATCCGACACCTGGAGCAGGACTCGGAAGCAGCTCAGGGTAACCCACAGCATGACTGCTTCCAACCTTCTTTGTTTAAACTTAAATATTTAATCTAAATCTCACAACAAATTTTATGTGATTTAAATAAACAGTAGGACTTAATTCTGAACTTTATCCACAGGGGAATGTCAACAAAAATACAAAGAGCTGAAGAGGAAAGACGAGGAGATTGACCGTGAGTTCCAACTAAACACTTGTGACATACACAGTATAAATAAACTAACAGACTCATATATGTTTCATAATCAACACTAATCCTGTTCTGATGATCCAACATTTGGGAATGTGGGGGATAATGCAAACAGTGTGTGTGAAAGCCTGAAAACCCCTTTTTGATGACAATTAGGAGTCGGGTGTTTTCAGATCTTGCACACAGTAGTTTGGTTTTCACTATTAGGAGGAACTCGAGGAAACCTACTGTCCCAGCTGCATATTTTAGCAGTGCGTGCATATAAACTCTGTCCTTTATCCCTTTTATCAGGGTTCCTCGAGTCATTTGAGGAGTCCAGGGCTCAGGAGGAAGAGAGATTAAAGCAGAGCCAGGAGAACATTGTCTCGCTCCTGGAGCACTGCAGCAGGGTGAGAAGGACTGATGGAAGGAAAAACACAGTGTGGCCCATTGCACTAACTGTGTGTGTGTTTCTGTAGAACATGTCGCGGCTCCGTCAGGTGGACACAGTGACAGCCAGTGAGCTGAGGAACATGCAGGAAGTGCTGGTAAGCAAGGAGACAGAGGTGGTCCAGTCAGAGAGCACCGCTAGAGGACTGACAACAGGTCAGTAACACACACACAGTCGGGGTTCAGTCACTTCGGAGGACATTTCAATTCATTTATTTCTAACATTAAACTAACTCTGGAACATTTATGTCACGACAACACGAGCAATACAAATGCTTTCCTCCTTTCTCTTCCACTGCACAGAGTCCCAGCGCCTGCAGCAGGACCTGGAGAAGGTGCAGCAGCTGGAGGGGAAGATCACAGGTGAGCTGAGCACCCTGAAGGAGCGTGTCAGCACCATGGAGTCTGACCTGCATACCTACAGGGACCTGGACACCCTCAGGCATACAGCTGAGGAGAAGAAGAAGGTAACTGCAAACTCTTTTCCTCACTCTGCTATGGGATGGCTGCCTCTCAATGAGCCTGGTTGTGCTGAAGGTCTCTTCCTGTTAAGAGAGGGTTCTTTCTCACCACTGTTGCCAAGAGCTTCCATACTGGAGATCAACAAAGTCTGTAATGGTGCTACATTTTAAATGAAAATGAAATGAAATAAATAAAAACACATGAGCGACAGAGAAAGCAACACAAATGTCTTGTGTGTACTATATTATCTCTTCATGTTGACTATAGACTATACTTAACTAAGCATGTTTTCTCTCATTCTGCTGCAGAGGCTGCAGGAGGACCAGGTGTCACTGACTCGGCGTCGAGATGCATTTGGACAGCTGTTGGAGGAGATGAACCAGAAATATGAAGCCCTGAAGACCAAACTGCAAGAAAATGAGACTCATGCTCAGGTTAGTCTTTGTTTAGTACTTCACTGGTTCTTCTATAGTGCTTTTCTACTCTACAGGAGCACTCAGAGTGCAATGTTGTGAGAATAAGGTTAGTATATTATATGATATATTTTCTGCCTGTAGCACACAGTGTTGCTAAAAGTCAAAAACACTGTAAAGCAGGGTTTGCTTTAACCCTTGGATGCACAACCTACCTATACCTACACTCTTCCACGAGTGGGGTCAAAAATGACCCCAAATAAAATCAATGCGTTTTTGCAATAAACTCGGTTGTTTTCTTCAAAATCTTTAAAACAAAGAGTTGTAATATTTTCATATTCCAGGTATTCCTCATAAAACATGTTTGTGACATGAGGCAATTTGCATTTTTATTCATTTTTTCATAAATTTTAAGAAATTGCAGTTTTTGTATCACTATACTCTTCCACAAAATCAATGCATTTTTGAAATTAACTAAAGACTTTTCTCTCATGTTGGTTAAGATGATATATTTAGTTCAAACAAAAGAGTAATTTCCTTTTGACATATAAATGTTTTACTTTTCATTCACATTTTAGCATTTAACAATCAATCAATCAGGTGTCAAAACGTGTTTGTTCCTATGTCTGGAGGACGAACAGAGACCATTTAACAGGTCCAGAGACCATAACACTTTCCACGCATATGTACA
>VOQK01020302.1:5172-16421 GCA_015052645.1 Benitochromis conjunctus
GAGGGGGTGGAAAGGAGGGGGGGGGGGGGTTCAGAGGGGTGGGGGTGGAGGGGTAGCAATATTATGAATGTAATGTTTCTTTTCATAAAGTCAGGGATGAGGTCGCCACAAATGATTCCCCTCGACGTAAGTCCGGGAAATGAAGCTTGCTCTTTTCAACGGGGATAATTAGCTGGGCTGACAGTCGATCCCCATTTGTGACACCGATTTTTTTTTTCTTTCCCCTCTCTAGTTTGGGACTATAATCCCTCCTTTGAGGCTGCGCGAGTGACAGAAGTATTTTTGTCCTTCTAGAGTATTCCAGCAATTAGAGAGGGGTACAATAATACCCATCATCTCCTTGTAATTAGCGAGCATTCGAGAGGATGCGAGAGAAACTGAGAGCCCTTTTGACCTCAACAAGGGGCTGAGCGGCGGTTTTGTGTGTCTCTGGGTCTCGGCACGCAGAAAAGAGAGTCGAGTTAGGATGAGTAAGCAGTGTGCTTCCCACCAGAGCACGGTGTACCCATCCTTCACTGAAACTGCTGATTCGGCATTAAAGCCCGCGCACGCACCTTCAAAGAGCCGCGGTGTTTGTGTGTGTGTGTGCGTGTGTGTCTGTCTGTGTGAGGTTGCGGTTAAAACCCGGGGGGCAGCACCTCTGTGTGTGTCTTTGAAAAGTTCCCTTCACGTCTGTTGTTGTTTTCAGCTGCCAACTTGCTGTTGACTGTCTGTGTCCGGCGATGGTTATCACAGCTGATGATGCCCTTCCCTGTCAGGCCACGACCCCTCGCTTCCAGTGAATTATCATCCGTCAGAGACAGAGCGAGGAAGAGGGGAGGGGGAGGTGGAGGAAGGATACAGAAGCGCAGGGGACAGAGGGAAGTTTTGGATGAGTGCCTCTGAGGTGTTTAATTGTCTTCATTGGTGACCGCCCCCACCTGCTCGCTTGACACGCGCTTCCCAGCCAAGGCATGTCGCGCATAAACAAATAACTCATGCGCTGAACGATACACCCGTATGCATGTGATGTTTTCTAGAAAATTGCAACTTATACCTTTAGGCCGCTCCAGCCGATAGGAAAAAGTTTGCAAACACCTGGTTTTTCCACAATATGACTGCACTGGTGGACAGCTACACTTAAAGTACGAGCATAATTTCTTTTTTATTGAATGTTTTTGGGGGTTTTGTTGCTATCTTCAGCCCATCCCTTCCTATATCTCACTCCTGCTCCATGTCTCACTTGAATTACAGCCTCTTTGCAATGACTGAATTAACAAGTGAACACTAGGGGTCATTAAATTACGGTTACCAGAGGAGATTTATGACATCTGGGGATCTTCGACCTTGGCCCACTCCTGCTTTTATTTCACCAGCGAAAAAAACTAAGTTGCTTGAAACGATTTAGACAAGTGCTCGTGTCATTAAATTTAATTGCGTGGTACCGGATGAGAAGAAAAAAAAGATGATAAAAAAAACCTGAGCTCCAAATAACACTCCACCCTCCTACCCCTGCTTTTGAAGCAACCTAGATTTGAACATAAACTCATTGCAACAGCGGGATGTTGCTGCAAGAGAACAAGTCAAAACAGTAACCCTTTTTTATTTTCCTTCCCTAGAGTTTTGCTCAACTTGGATGGGGAAAAAAAAAGTATTGAAAAGTTTCAATTAGGAGTTTCAGCCACGGCCGCGTTGCGCTCGATCTCTCCCCTGCACCCCGGCTCCCGCTCTTCATTGCAGACGGTAGTTTGTAAAGGTCAGCGCTGTCTGCCGGCTTTATTTGAGAGTGTCTGAAGACCCATTTAAGACTGGCTTTAACTTCAAATGTGCTGACCTAGACAGCGCTGATCTGCTTGAGTCCAGGGTAGCAAGCTGTGATTTCCCTTGCTCTCTCCAGCCATCTTTCTACATTAGCCTCTCGCAGTGCTTCATTCATTTAGATCGCTTTCTGAGAGAATGCTGAAAGCCCTTGTAAAATGCTTAAGCAGGCTAAATACCGCATGCAATATTCAAAGAGGCCTTTAGTTAAGATGTGGGCATTTCTTTTGGCAATGCATCCAGTAAAAAAAACATAGATTCATATTATTTTATTGTGTGATTAATATGCTGTGCACTTGCAGCGCATTGGTGTCACATTAAAGGAAAAAATAAATAAATAAAACTGTCTATGTAAGGTGTTAAGTAATCACATGTCATCCAGTCAGCTACTATATGCTTTAGCATTGTTGAAGCAACTGGAATTTCACTGGGTGGATACAAGACACATTTTTAAAACCTCACTCATTTAGGGTTTTGCTGAGGAGGATGAAGATCTAAAATATTAATGTCAGGTCTTCATGTATTATTAATGTAATATTATCCCATTCTTACTTATACAACAAGTGAACCCACCAATTCTTTCCTTTAATTTGTCACCCCTCTGTATTTAAAGGAGTAATGCTGTAGTGAGAGCAATAACTGGGACGGAATGAGAGAGCACATTTCTCAGATTTTAGCTTTTCTTCACTGACTAAAGTTAGAATTGAATTCAAAGTCCCTGTCCTCACATAGAAAATCTTGAATAATCAGCCCCTGTCACAAAGCACCGTGTTATGCTAACAGAGTGCTTCGCTGTCAAACTGTTGGCTCACTTGTGGCTCCTATTTAAAAGTAGAATGGGAGATAGAGCGTTCAGCTTTCAGGCCCCTCTTCTGTGGAACCAGCTCCCAATTTGGATTCGAGAGACAGACACTATCTCTACTGTCAAGATTATTCTTAAAACTTTCCTTTTTGATAAAGATTATAGTTAGGGGTAGAACAGGTGAACCCTCCCTTGGTTAGGCCTAGGCTAGTGGGGACTTCCCATGATGCTTTGAGTGTTTCTTCTTCTTTCAATCACCTCATTTCACTCACGTTTTGTTTGTACACCACCTTGCATTGAATCATTAGTTATTATTAATCTCTGCCTTTCTTTCACAACCGATCACAGCAACTGGTTGCCCCTCCCTGTTCCTGGCTCTGCTGGACGATTCTTCCTTTTAAAAGGGAGATTTTTCTTCCCACTATCCCCAAGTGCCTGTTATGGGGTAGTCTGATTGTTGGGGTTTCTTTCTGATATATTAGGGTCTTTACCTTACAATATAAGACACCTTTGGACTGTTGTTGTGATGCTTTATAAATAAAACCTAAGTGAACTGAATCAAATTATTTGGGTTCTGGTTTTAAAATTTGGTTGTTAACCAGAATGTTATCCATTTTTTAGTGATTTAAAATGAATCTTCTTGCTGCCTCCAAGAAGCTTCTAGTCATTTAATGTCTTTGGACACCCTGTATTTTACTCCCATAATTGCATCTTACAAGTAGATATTACACTGCCTTTATATAAACATTTTAGAGCATTAAAAATTCCACCTTTTTCCTGTTTTAACCTCATACCCATGTATGACACTAACTGACTCAGACTGAAATGGAAGAACCAAGGGAGGTAAAAGACATGGGGGTGTGGGAGGGGGGTAATGGCAGCAAAGGAGTGAAAGGGAGAGAGAGGGAGAATCGTAAAATAGCTGGAGGTGATGCTGTCGGCCAGAATGGGCCATTTGTGTGTGTTTGTGTGTGTTTTTGCGTGGCTACGGTAAATAGATGTCAGGCCCTATCATCCTCGCCAGCTTAACGAGGCATGGCACTCTCACTAGGTGAGGCCAGGAGGGCAGGCAGGTTAGTAGTTGTTACAGTAGCAGGCAAACTCACACACATGCATGCGATACAGCCTCCCTCGCACAAACGCACTGGAGCTTTCTGCCCATGCAGACATGCTGTGGGGTGATATAACATTCCTGTTACATCAGGGGAAAAAAATACATAAATACATTTGTCAGCAGGTTCAGATGCTAGGTTTCCCTGTTAGAGTGTGGATGCAAATTCCTTTGCAGGAAAGCTCTTCACAAGTTTGAAAACGCACTGACAGGAAGTGCAAAAACTCCCACAACCTACTGGCCCACCGGGTGTAATTAGGGGGAGGTAGGAACATGTCCAGTTTCTGTAAGTGCAAAAAAATAAAAATTAGAGGCTCAGAGGCTGCGTGCACATACCCGCGATGAGGATGTGTATGCTTTTCGTTGGAGGACGCTGCAAATGTCCTGCCCCACTTCTTGCGCCCCTCATTTCTCAGTGAGGTAGTGAGGGAGGCTGCTCTTTAAATAGCCCTCCCCCGGGGGGCACCCCTGGACACATGCAAAGTCAGCCCTGCTAACCCGCCGACATTCTGAAGCCCGTTTACCCTTCACAGCACGGGCGCATCAGCAGCGTTGAACATCGCCAGTCTCATTCTTCACGGCGCGCAGGCCTACACTAAAATCAGCACCTGCTCTCCATTTCCACAAAACCATCTGTATGCCACATGTCTCCACCTCCTCACGTATCATCTCGTCTTGTCTCACAACCCTGCTACTTGTCCATCAAATCCTTCCACCATTCGCTCATTCGCTCAGTTTGTCTCTCCCTGACCACCACCACCACCACTACCACCACCCATTGTTGCTCTGTCTCCCTTCGCAGGCTCCCTCCGCTCTCTTCAGAGCACATCCAATTTGTGGGGAGTGAGTTAGAGAGAGGTGATATGAATCTTATCTCACCGCTGCTTTAATTATTCCATCTTCAAGGTGCGTTCCTTTTAGAGGGGGCTGGGGTTATTAAATAGTGTCCATTTTAATCAAGGCATGCTATAGCCCCAAATTGGGCAAGTAATTAAAGGTGGAATAATGAAATTGAATCGGAGAGTCGACTGCACATTTCTCTGAACTGGATTCGGTTCATTTTGCGGTCGCCAATTGGTCCTCGCTGACAGGCGGCAGACCCCGTGGGACTGGACGGGATTCTTTTTGAAGAGTTCCTTTCTCAAACATTCAGTAATCTCCCCCTCACCTTCTGTTCCTCAAACTCTACTCCATTCCCCTTTCTGTGTTTTTACACAAATGGGCACAAAATGATACTCCTTCATAGCTTTTTTTTAACCCCCCCCCCCCTTTTCTGGTCTGTTCTCTTCCTCTCAGTGTCCTCAGTGTCTCTCCAGCACTTTGTAATGAAGCATTACTGTTTCTGTCTCCCAGGCAGACAGTGATAATTACCAGCAAAGTGAAGCAGACTGCAGTGTGGTGGCTTCATATACCACAAAGACACCTTTTATGGGATTAGAGTGTCCCTTTTATTGTGCTCCTGTCATGTGGAACAAGTGCACATTTGTGCGTACGCGTTCGGGTTTCCTTAGCAACTTGACAAACCGCCGTGTCCGACGGAGTTTTGTTGTTTGTCAATCATGTATCTGCGAGCTACTTTTAGTGAAAGTAAAAGCTTTTAGATGGAGCCTGTTAGCTGATGTTTTCTATCCAAGTACACTATGTGCCAGCACTTCCTCTTTTCCAGCCTTTGATCTCGCAGGAAAATACCGCTTTAGAATAAAAAAAAACACGAAACTCGGTCATCGTAATCGATTATCTAAATGGCCATTTAATATTGCTATACATTAGGGTCCAACATATACAGTAGTACGATAAATGCTTTCAACCCATTATTTCCTTCAGGCTGCTGTTCTCAGATGACACTAGACTGACATTTTTCCAACTGTGAGTAATGTTGGTTTTATTGTTCCCGTCATTGGTAACTTTGCAAATCAATGAGCAGGATGTATATTGCAAACTATATATATTTATATATATATGATGGCTTACACAGTAAGCTTTTCCTAAATTGATTTTCTTGAGAACATAGTACATACCTACTTTTTTTTTTATCAATAGTGCAAATTACAATAACAAATCAAGCAAAATAAGATCTACATGACATCACTCCCCACTTTCCTACATTCTGTCTGCTGGTACTTTGGTAGCAGTTACTTTGGTAGCAGTTACTTTGGTAGCAGTTACTTCCAGATTTGTACAGTAGATCACGTTGACTGTAAGGTTTCTGTAAGGATCCACGAGGTTTCTATCTACATTGGTGTCACCAGAACTTCGGGTACAAAGCCACCACCTGTTGGCGCATACGCATCGCACCTCCCAACATCTTCAGCGTTCTCCCTTCAAACGTGGACACATAGTCGAGCATCACAGTCGCTCTCCTCTGCTTTCCCGTTACCTCACATGCCTCTTCCCGTCTCCCGTCTTTGTGCCCCAAGGTGCCCGAGTGCCCTATCAACTGCTCTCCAAACAAACAGCCGCTGGATCAGTGAGGCTCCTTGGGATATGCCTCAGGGATAGAGAGAGGAGAGAGAGAGAAAGGGAAGTAGGAGGAGAGCAGAAAACAGGAACAAGGAGCGAAGGAGGAGAAGTGAGACGCACAAGAAGGAATCTGAAATGGGGAAGCAACAGAGACGACGACTGGCGAAAACAGAGGGGGGGTGCGGAGAGCGTATGTACGTTGTGCTTTGGGGATTGAGCTGCAGAGAGAATGAGCTCATTAGTCCTTAGTGTACTGTATATTTCCCTCTTCCAGGTAATTACACACAACACCAGGGTGTCTCATTTCCACTTGGAGCGATGAATAACAGCCGAGTGCGAGTGAACATACAAGTCCACGCGTGTTGTTCTACTGTATGTATTTGCATATTCAGATTCACATCAGCATGCATAGGAGGCTATTGGTTAGCAGCGTTGATGGTTTTTCTTTTTTGTGTGCGTATATGTGCTTATTTGTCTGAAGGGAACAACGAGGAGTGGTTTGCATATATATACATATATATATGTGTGTGTGTGGTGTGAGAGAGTGTGTCCGGGGTGGTAAAGATGTTCTTTGCAAACCCAAGGAGCATGAGCGACTCCCATTCTGTCCCGAGCTCTATTTCTGTTTGTGCCTTGGCAGGCCGACTGCAGAGCCTCTGTAAGCAGGTAATTAATGGGAGTGAACACTACAGCTATGGAGCGGGGAAGAGGGGAGGGGCCAGTTTAGAGAAAAGCAGGAAGGGGGAAAAAAAAGAAATAAAAAATTCTGAGCCGTGGAGAGATTTTCCCTCTGTTGAGGGGAAAATAACGTCAGGCTCAACTTCACGTCGAGGTTGTGAAATCAAAATGGCTGCTGTGGAAAAAGGCTTTTATTCTTCGTGAATGTGCTGTTTGCTGAGTCACAGCTTAGCTCTTTAGCAACGCTTTATTACTCATTTCACACACTCGAGTTTTCCATATGTTTAAGGCAGCGGAGAAAAGAAACAGGTCCGGGGCGGTGGGGGCCAGACGACGCTGATTGACGTTTGACTGCTGATGAAAGTTACAACGGCGGTGATCGTGTCTGACGTTGCTCGGCGCGGTGCGCCGGGGGGCGGCAGTCTCATCCCTAAAAGGACAAGTCATTTAGGCTTAATGATGCGCCACCTGCATAGATTCCAAGTTGGAAACCCAACGGCTCGCTTCTGTCCACATGCTGGCATCATTAGCCGGCTTGTGTCCACTTCCCGAGTCAAGGGTCACGATGACAATTCGTCAGTACCGTATTTAGGAACATTACCGCCATAACTCACAGCAGTAATGAGGGGAGCAGCAGATGGATGCCATTCTAGAAACTGTTTTTAATGACTGAACAGGGGATTGGGCTCCTGTCCCCGATTGGACCCTGCAGACTCTCGCTCTTAAAGGGCAACTGCCAGATATCCGAGCCAAATGGAGGCAGGAGGGCTCATTTCTACCCCTTTTCTCTTCTTCGTCATTTTTATTTATTTTTTTCCTTTTTAGCTCTGTCTTGCTCTGGCGATTATTCTCTCCCTTGTGCTTGTGGCGAGTGGAAGCAGTAGATGAGAGGGGGAGCATTATCCTCGGTTTTCTCTTTTTCTTTCTGCGCAGGCTCGGCGAAGCTGGCTTTGGTTTTATCCAGTGTCGGCCATTTGGGAGAGCCTTGTGTTGCTTTTGTCCGCCTCCTAACCCTCCAATTCCTGATTCCTCCACAATCCTCTGTTTTGTAAATGGATGCTTGTGATGGCTAATCAATACTGGCAGATTTAGAATGGGATTTAGCATTACAAAGGTGGTCCCACAACATTGTAATCCCACACCCCCTTTCCTCCCTCACACTTTTGTTAGGGAGCAGAAAAACACTGTATAAAAAAAGCTTTCATCAACATAGACAAGCTTAAGAGCTCTTTCCAGCTTTTCCTGTGCTTTTGCCATTCGGCCGCCACATCGATCAGTAATGCCGACTTTTTGCAGACTAATATTTCAGGTTTTAATTGCTGCACAGAGAGGGTGAGCGCTGGAGAGGATAACAACTTGCTTATTTCCTTCCTACTGACACGTGGTCCTGTGTGTTTTCAGCCTCACGACAGCTTGAGATTAAGAAAATAGCTGTTTAGAAAGTTGCTGTAAACCTCCAGGGGGATGATGGGGAGCAAAAGGTTGCAATCGGGGAGAGAGAACAGAGTCAGGGTGCACATCCCAACCCCTCGAGGCTCTCTTGCCATTACCTCATTTCCCCTGTTTGTAATTAGCGGCGTGTATTAGCGGCTAGCCGGCACAGATGAAGGCGTATCAGGACATCAAGGAGGCCGCGGGGGGTATACTGCAACAGGATATCAGGCCGTCTTCTCTGGTCCCATAGGGCAAAGCAGGAAAACAGCTTAAGCAAACAGCCTCCCAGGTAGTGTCCTCATTAGTGCTATCATAGCTATTAACAGCATTAGTGCCAATGTTTTGATTGCTGTCATTATCATTAGCAGCTTGAGCAGCACAGCTACCTACCAGGAAGGGGCTGGCAGTGGGGTATGTGACAGGTGTTTTAACTCAGCCCTTGCTGACAGCCCAAAGCTAACAGGTTGTTGTTTGTAGGCAATCAAGTCAGCGCATTCTTGGTGCCAATGTTGTACATTCATCCGAAATGGCTCAGAAGTGGGAGCAATTTGAGGTTGTTTTTTTTCTATGTTCAAGTTATTTGACTAGCGCAGGTGCTTCAGCAAAAACCTGCCGTTTCAAAAACAAGCCTTTTCTGTAACGCCACGTGTGCCGGTTTCTCAACCGCTCTCATCGCTCTCGACCGTATTGACTTGATTGTCGAGGCCTTTGAGTTTTGCAGCAACAAAGTGCTTTCCACCCATAATGCCTTGCCCACGAATCGCACAGCATCACGATAAGCGAAAACTCACAAAAACCGTGCTGTTCAAACGCACTCTGATAGGACTCCTGCTGAACATCTCACCAGCTTGCCTCTGTCGCCCATTTGCATGTTAGTTTGACATCTTATCTGTGCGTCTGCTAAACAATTAACCTGCCAACGGCCAACAAAGGTTGTACACAAAGAAGGAAAGACGAGTGGAGGTACAGGTGGACAGGATGGAGGCATTGGGGAGAGGGAATGTGTACAGCTGCACATTTTCTAGCTTGTTGCTGCACTGAAGCACATATTTCTCAGACCATCACGATTGACAGCTTTGGTATCAGCGAGGGAACGTGTGCACGGGGGAACAGGTGTGCATGCACGCAATCACAAGTGTGCTTTCTCCTGTTGAACAGAGACATACAATAGAAGGGAAAGACAGACGAGAAGGGAAGAGAGCTGGTGGTGGGGGGAGAATTACATTTGAAATGAGTGAGTAAGCAACACCGTAAAGGTGAGATTACTTCAGCAAAGTGCAAACTCTCTTTGTCTCTCTCCTTGCTTCCTTCCCTCACGTGGCGTTGTTGAATCGCGGATAAACATATAATACAGGAAATGGAAACAAGGGAGATAAAAGAGCGAATCAAAGATGGCAGCCTTTCTATAGCTCATCTCTGTCTTTCGCTCTCATTTCAAATGGTCCTTTTGTAACACACGGTGGCATCTCCCACTCCGGGCCTATGATCAGGTAGTGGTACTAACAAGCGTTCGACAGAGGGGAAGATTAAACGTGCAACTGTCAGACGCCGCACCCAACGCATTAAATTACAGCTGCTTACATGTGACATTAAGAAACCTGCCAGTGCTAGACACATCAACAAAAGAGATACAGAGAGTGAAAGAGAGGGGAGGGGAGATAGGCGCTGGATGTGATGTCAGAAGAAATTAAAGCCTTTCAACTACTTATTGACTGTTCTTCAAGACTTATAGTTGGATCTGGAAAAAATAGAGGAAGGAATGGGGGAAAAAAATGCCAGTGACTGTTTCCCAGCTCTTCACTGAAAGTAATTTTCCTCTGAGCAACTTTGAAGTCTCTGCATGCTAATGGTATAGTGGCTTAAGTAGTTGCTGACTGCCACCTTTTGTGCTGTTCTCCCATCCACTTAGGGAAGCACTTGTTATTTCTATTTATACATTTGCAGCTATGTTTATTCGCCAGTTATGTTACTTAACAACTTAAAGGTACAGGGTGTAAAATCTCACCACTTAATGTTAATAGATTGCAGACAGAACAGAGTTATTAAACCTCCCAATTGAAGTGTATAATCCTAGCTACAGTCTCCACTGGTGGACAGGAAAACTCTGGCTGCCATTAATTTGTGTGTGCAGGCTGTCAGTTCGCTGATTAATTCAGCTGTCTACATCCATTTACTCTGGAGGACGCTGGAGTCTGGTACGAGTGGTACTGATTCTGAAGTGAGTTGTTGAGTACTTCCTTAACCACTGTTAGCCTGTGTTAGCTGCTGTTAGCTAACATTAAGGAAACTTTTTTTTGAAGTGGATCAAACATTACTGGACTCAGACATTTAGTGAGTAAACTCTCGGAGAATGTGATAATATAATCAAAGTGTTTATCAGAGGCCCAGTGTGATTTTTCTTTCAAGCTTAATATTAGCTGGCATAATATTAGCTTACAATCAACTGTTATTGTCATTTAGCTGGCGTTGTGCTAAAAGGGTCGCATGTCTAATCTGCTGACAATGAGTAACCGTCATAATATCTGGAATAAATAAACCTGCTTGTGCACATATTCGTGTGTTAGAGTCCTGACTTCTGTTCAGGCTTGACGTGAGGAGGAAGAGGATGACGTTTTATTGGATGCGTTGTCTCTTTCCTTCAAGTTTTTACTCCTTTGGTGAAAGAGACTCCTTGCTCTCATGATAACAATGTATCTTGAGTTTGAAGTGTAGACATGAAATATAATTTGCCTTTACATATATGTCCGGTCTCTACCCACATACACAAAACACGATCAGGTGAAAGGGTGACATTCATCTCATTCGCTTCCACGAACCGGCGCCACTCCTGTGTATTTTTAATGGATTAAGTTTAAGTTTTTAAGAAGGCAATTGTTCTGCTAATCAAAGTATATTTATATACTTTTTTAAAATATATTTTTGACGTTGTTATATTAAATAAACTAAAAAAAACAACCGATTACACCT